>DF368901.1:633-15978 GCA_000787875.1 Solanum virginianum
TACTTGACATACTCAACCACTTCTACACACCCCAAGAACCACAACACAACACCCTAACGCCCAACATAAACTTCCAACATCAAAACGCAATAATTCAATGCTACAAGAGTTCAAATTCGATCAACCAATCTAAGATTACATACCATAACCTTCCAATACTCTTATTACCTTACAAGAAGCATATTTATACCAACAGCACATAAGGACATAAAATTGAAACAACATGAACTCATACATACACATATACCCAATTTTGAATTACACCTCTCAAGCTTCAACCTTAACTAAACAATCAAACTTTCATGGTTAGATACATACAGATATACCAATTTCGAATTACACCTCTCAAGCTTCAAACTTGACTAAACAATAAAACTTTCATGGTTATTCTTTCAATATAACACCCTCCAAACCATTTAAAACCTTTAATTCAACTCAAAATATGAGAAAGTTCAACTTACCTTCACAACCCTTATCTACAACATATATGTATGTATATATAAAGTCAAGACCACTTAAAAGAAATATTATATCTTGTATAAAATAAAACTTGGACCAATCACAAAGCCACACACTTTAAAATTCTAAAATTATATTTTTCCAACATATAGACATATGATATAAAGTCTTATAACACTTGGTCTTGCAAGAGTACACTTGTACATGTAGACCTTTTCCCCTTAATTTTGACCCCCTGAACAAGAATATGCAGTTGGATTTTCGATATCATTCACGAATTTTGAGATATATGGAAACTACAATTTCGGGCACTTCCAAGGCATATTTTCTGGCGGTTTTTGGGTTCGTTACAGTATCTCCCCCTTGGGAACATTCATCCCCGAATGTCAAAGAAACATATATTAGAAACACAAACATGAAAATTTTGGCCCACATAAGGATGCAATAATGCACTTAAACATCATTTCAAAAATCTCATCATAAGGTAAAATCACCATGAACTTGTCAACATAGACATGAATGCATGCAATGACTTAGGGACTGAAACATAAGACTTGGAATCATAAAAGGACTTGACGTGTTATCATATGCTTGAATAGAATGAAAGAGGTATGAATATTGCTCCTCCACATCCACTCTGACTCCCCGAGGGATACCATCGACTTGACAATTCTCCCAATGGGCCTTGGCAAACACTACACCCTCATAAATCAACCTTTACTCATATCCACACAACTTCTCCACCGGACCTCTTCATAGGTCAACTCATCCCCCATAACGTCCACAACCTTGAGGAGTCCCATAACACTTAAACCACCAACATACCTCCTCAACCTAGAAATATGAAGAACCGGATGAACCATACCCGTATCCAAAGGCAATTCCCATTCGTATGCAACCTTATTAATCTTCCTTAACACTCTATGAAGGCTCACAAACCATGAACTCAATTCCCACTTTACTAAGATAAACCACACCTTTCATGAGCGAATCCTTTGATTACCCCCAAATCACTAACTTTAAATTCTAGCTCTCCCCTTCTCACATTGGCTTGGGATATTTTTGACAACTTCAAGCCATTTTTAACCTTTTCTTAACCATCCTTACCTTCTCTATAGCACCCATAATTAGTTCCGGACCCAACAAAACCATCTTTCCCATATCAAACCATCCAACCGGTGGTCTACATCATCTAACATAAAGAGCCTCAAAAGGGACCATGCAAATGCTAGAATGATAGCTATTGTTATAGGCAAACTCAATCAATAGAAGATGATCATTCCAACTAATCTTGAACTCAAATACACAAGCCCTAAGCATATCCTCAAGTAATCTCACCTACTCATAAATGTAAAATTTAGCATACTCTTCGACACCATAAATAGTCTTAACCAGTAAAAAGTGAACCAATTTTGTCATCCTATCAACCATAACCCAAATGGAATCAAAACCCTTTTTAGTCTTGGGTATTCCAACCACAAACCCTATGTTAATTTCCTCCTACTTCCAAGTAGTGATCTTTATATCTTGGGTTAGGCCACTCGACCTTTGATGCATGGCTTTGACTTGTTGACAACGATGACGACCAAAAACCAATTTGGCTATGCCCTTCTTCATGCCTCCCTACCAACACATATCTCTCAATCTCTATACACATGGTAGAATTGGGGGGTAGGGGATGAATCAAGAGAATTACGGGCTTCATCAAGGATCCTTCATATCTAGCCATCAACACAAGGTATACACAACCTACTTTGGTACCTAAGGGCACCATCTCCCTTTTGGGAGAAAAACTCCGCCTTGCCCTCTTTCACCAAGGCTTTCAATTATAACAAAGAGGGATCAAGACCTTGCTTTGCTCTTACATCATCAACAAATGAAGATTTAGAACCATCGACAACAATAACACCACCATTACCAACCTCTTACGACCTAACCCCCAACCTAGGCAACTGATGGACCTCCCCAGCCACCTCTTCTTCACCACCATCAACAAGAGCTAGGTTAACCATAGATACCCTACTCAAAGCACCCACCATAACACTAGTCTTACTGTGATGATAATGCACACTCATATCATAATCCCTAAGAATTTCTAACCACCTCCTTTGTCTTAAGATAAGATCCCTTGGGTGAACACATATTAGAAACCCTAGTGAACGGTAGCCATACCAACATGCACCCCATACAACCAATGATGTCAAATTTTCAAAGCAAAAGCCCCGGCGGCCAACTCAATATCATAGATAAGATAATCCTTCTCATGCATCTTAAATTATCTAAAAGCATAGACTTCCACGTAATCACCTTACATCAACACATAACCCAAACCAATTCGGGTGATATCACAATACACAACAAACCCTTCCACTCCTATTCGGTGGGGACAAGATAGGAGCGAAGATAACGTATCCTTCATTTGGGTTAACTTAGTCATGGGAGAAGCAATAGAAGAGAATCCATTCACCTCCAGTGGTAACCCGCTAAGCCCAAGAAACTCCTAATATCTAAGGGAGTCAAAGGTTTAGGCCAATTTCTAATCACATACATCTCCTTAGGATCAATCTTAATACCATCCTCCAACGCCACATGACCTAGGGAGGTAACCTCCTTTAACCACTTTTCACACTTCACATACTTAGCATACAACTCCTCTTACCCTAAGATTTGTAACACTACCCCCAAATGGTTCACAAGCTCTAAATAAATCCATACTTCATCACTAGAGACCACCACAAGGATAATAAGGTAGGGACTAAAGACTCTATTCATGAAACCCATAAACATAGTTGGTGCATAAGCCAACCAAACAACTCCAACATACTCAAAAGGCTCACTCCTAATCCAAAAAGACACTTAGGGATATCACTTATCCCCATTAAGCCAACCAAACAACTCCAACATACTCAAAAGGCTCACTCCTAATCCAAAAAGACACTTAGGGATATCACTTATCCTCATTATCACTTGGGAACAAAACCCGAACCAAAGATCAAGCTTAGAGAAGTCACTAATCCATTATAGTTGACCAATTAGATCGGCCATTCTTAACCATCATATTACAACCAAATGGGTTCTACAATCAAAAGAGCCACAACATACAAGTAGCTGCACCACCTCAAGACCTCCAACCCCACAAACTATGTTTAACCAAAATCACAAGACAAGACCCTATGCAATAAGAACATGGGGGAAACCCTTAGAGATCAATTATACCTTAAGATAAGAAACAGACTTACCTCTTCGCACCTACCTTACAAGTCCCCACTTAAGGACGGATTTAACAGAGAATCAAAATATGACTCTACGGGCCCTACATTTAATGGGAACTCAACACCAACACAACTAATCTGTCATGACCTAAGCCTAGGGCCTAGATATGACTGGTGAATAGGGAACCCGAAGGAACCCCAAACAAGCCTCATAGCATATCATTACACATCCTTGGTCGCGGAAGTAATTAGAATAACAATATAAGATAAATGTAAACAAGAGGAAATTGGAACTAAGGAAACACTTCCATATCATAAACATCAAGAGTCATTAGAGTCAAGCTCATAGCATAGATACATAACATATCCAACAACACCTCTACTACATATATAAGAGGGGGGTAAGACAAAGCAATTGGGCTCACCCTCATAGTCAATACATAAGTCAAGGAGAGAAAGTCTTAATACAAAGCAATAGAGCATAAGTAATGTCCTCAGAATGGAGGACTCACCAACAAGTTTAATAGAAGTCATATTAGCCATGTGGAGGAGGATGATCAATCAATACACCGGTTCCTACATGGTGACATCATGTAGGCATAGAGTATGCGTTAGTACGTTTGAATGTACTAAGTATGTGGGATGCAATGTAACAATAGATAGGCATCATAGGCAAAATGTATAATCATAAGCAATGGATACCATAATAAAAATATGACATGTATGAATGATGCTTGAAGTAAAAAATACTTATGTAGAAATGATACGAGTGTAAGGAGTGACCATTATAGTGCACGCCGAGGCCTACCACCCCCTTGGATAGGCACATGAGGTACTAACCCCTTCACAAGGTTTATGGAGTACAAACCCCCCACCGAGATTGATGGAGTACAAACCTCCCACCAAGGTTGATGGAGTACAAACCCCCCACCGAGGTTGATGGAGTACAAACCCCCCACTGAGGTTGATGGGTACCAACCCCCAATAAGGTTACCAGGCCTACCAATCCCCGAGCTAGGTGACCAAGGTACCAACCCCTCGATAGGTTACCCGGGTCTACAACCCCCCAAGTTAGGCTTGGTCATCCCCAACACTATATAGAGATAACATCATATATGCATACACTCTTTTGATGATCATATGCATACATTCCTTTTCATCATCATTCCATCATCATTTCTCATCATTTCATCATCATATAGTCATTCAACTTATAAGACATGCCTCGGACCTTCAATTCCTCAAGAATACATAACCGGATATTTTATCAAACACTTAGAGGGTGTATTAAACCATGCAATTCAAAAGTAAAATCATACAAGAAAATGAAATGTAAAACCTTCAATAGATACTTGGTAACACCCTTACGCAATTTACATCAAAACTCTTCACCAAACCTTACAATAGACCTTGGTTTCATAGCCCAAAACATAGCAAAAAAGTCACAATTTCATGAGCTTCAACATAGTGTGCAGTGATTTTCATAATAAGATAGATCTAATTGTAAATCAACTTGAAATCATATAAATTAGAGTAAAAGGAAGCTTGGGTATCATGGGTGAAAAGAACCCATGAAAGAAACCCATATACCTCAGCTTTTGAGGAACATACTTCATAATTAGAGTAAAAGGAAGCTTGGGTATCATGGGTGAAAAGAACCCATGAAAGAAACCCATATACCTCAGCTTTTGAGGAACTCTTGATGAAGATTGAAAATGGAGACTTGAAACTTGAAGGAAATCCTTAGTTCTGAATGAGGGTTTTGAGACTTGAGTTTAGGATATAAAACATTGGCTAAGTGCTTAAATGTGTATTGGGGAATGTTTTAATGATATATGGGTGAAAAATGGTTGAATATAGGCATTTTGACGTTTGGAAACACTTAGGCCCAAGACTTAAAAGTCTTGGACTGAAGTCAAAACTGACAAAATTTTAACACTAGTGTGCGCTCTTGGCGCGTCACACCAGGGGCGCGAAAAGCATTTTGGAATTTAACATTTGAAAAAGTCAAAATTGCTAATCATTTGCTCTAAAATTGAGGTTAGACCTTTTTTCCCCTAATTTTGACCCCCTAAACAAGAATATGAAGTCGAATTTTTAATATCATGCATGGATTTTGAGATACATGGAAATTACAATTCAAGGCACTTTCGAGGCACTTTTGGGGTCGTTTCATAATCCATCCATAGCATAGCATTAAAATCTACCACACTCACCAAACAAGTCACAAGGCAAGACCTAATACAACATAAATACGGAACGACACCTATGAACTTTCAAACAATAATAGGCTCATCAATGAAATAGACACCAACGAGAGTTTGAGACACACATGAAACCCACTAGCAACCAAAAGAATAATGGAAGAAATAGTCGCACATCGGTCCATCAATGCAGAAACATCAAAGTCAAATGAAATTTCAACATACCAGTAGCAACATCGAGTGCCGCATCCCCTCCTTGAGCCTTTTGATCAACATCACCACCATTACTCATGTATTGACCATATCGGCAATCCAGAATTTTGTGGCCTATCTCATGACACCCAAAGCATACACCTATGTTTCTTCTACATGAGCCACTATGGTCCTTCCTACACGTAGGGTACTTGGGATTAGTCATCCCACCATCACCTTCTTTGTTCTTACTGCACTAACAAGGGCAATCCTTTACCTTATGGCCTAACTCTCCACAACCAAAGCAAGCATTGGTACCTCTCAAGCATAGGCCATCATGGCGCCTACCACATTTTGGGCATCTAGCATAAGGTACCCCACCACCACTACCTCTACATTTGGAAATTTGGAACTTACCCCCAAAACGAGCCCTCTTGGTCTCACTACCCCTCCTCTTACCATAAAAAGTCTCGGGGGCACTCATTTGTTGATCGAGGTGAGTCGCCAACTTAGTCGCCGCTTTGTCCAAAACCCATAGAGCCTTGTGAACCTCAATTTTTGTCATATCACCATCCTAAGTAGCTTGAGACATATCCTGTAATGTAATTATTAGGGATTAGCTATAAGCCCTATAGAACCTAACTCTATCGCACAACATAGATCATGAAGAAGTAAAACATTTCCTAGAACACCTCATAGCCTCCTATTCATAGTTGTGGCGCTCTTCACAACCATGAATAGGACCCTAATCGATGCGGTGTGTTGGACGCTAAGGACCTAACAACCTAGTGCTTAATCTTTGTCACGACCTAAGCCTAGGGCCTAGACGTGACCAGCAAATGGGGAACCTGAAGGAACCCCAAAGAAGCCTCATAAAATATAATTACAAATCCTTGGTCGCGAAAGAAATTAAAATGACAATAAGAGATAAACATAAATAAGGGGAATTGGGACTAAAGGGAACATTTTTCATATCATAAGCAACAAGAGTCATGAGAGAGTCAAAGCTCATAGCATAGATACACATTATGTCTAACAACACCTCTACTATATAAATAAGATGGGGGCCAAGATAAGCAATCGTGCTTACCCTCATAATAATGACAATAGATGATCCAAACATACAAAACATAGTCTAAAAATAAGCTTGAGAGAAGATAGATATTTTCCCCAAACTTGAGGACTCACCATGAGCTAACTTGAACAATTTGTCTAGCCACGAGGAGAATCAATAGTAGCTCCGGTCCCTACGTGGTGATATCATGTAGCCATAGAGTATGCGTTAATACATTTAAATATACTAAGTATGTAGGATAAAATCCAAGAAGTGATAGGCATCAAAGACAAAATGCATAATCATAAGCAATGAATAGCATACTAGCAATATGGTATGTACGAATGATGCTTGAAGTAAAATCATGCTTATATAGAACATAATACTAGTGTAAGAAGTGACCATTATAGTGAAACACAAGGCCTACCACCCTCTTGGATAGGCGCATGAGGTACGAACCCCTTCATGAGGTTGATGGAGTACAAACCCCCCACCGAGGTTGATGGAGTACAAACCCCTCACGGAGGTTGACAGAGTACAAACCCCCCATCAAGGTTGATGGGTACCAACCCCCAACAAGGTTACCCAGGCCCACCACCCCTTGAGCTAGGAGACCAAGGTACCAACCCATCGATAGGTTACCCGGGCCTACAACCACCCGACCTAGGCTTGGTCATCCCCAACACTATATAGAGATAATATCATGTATATATATATATATATATATATATACTCCCTTCATCATCATACACATATATTCATTTTCATCATCATTTCATCATTATTTCATCTTCATATAGTCATTCAACTCATAAGACATGCAAGGACCTTTAATACCTCAAGAATCCATAACCGAACATCTTATCAAACACTTAGAGGATGTGTAATACTAGTGTAAAATCATGCAATTCAAGAGTGAAATTATGTTAGAAAAATCAGTGTAAATCCATCAATAGATACTTAATAACACCGCTAAACAATATACATCAAGACCCTTCATCAATCCTCACCATAGACCTTAGATTTATGGCCCCAAACATAGTAAAACAGTCACAATTTCATAAACCCCAACATAGTGTGCAGTGATTTTCATAATAAATAAGACCCATGAGTAAGTCAATTTTAAATCATGCAATTTTTAAGAAAACGAAGCTTGGGCATCATGGGTGAAAGGAACCCATGAAAGAATTTACATACATTAGCTTTGGAAATGAACTTGATGAAGATTGTAGATGGAGACTTGAATCTTGAGAGAAAATCCTTAGATCCAGAGAGGGTTTTGAGACTTGAGTTTAGGAGATAAAATATTGGCTAAGTGTTCGAATGAGTATTAGGGAATGTTTAGAATGATATGAGGTGAAAATGGCTAAGTAGAGGTATTTTCTCATGTAGGAAGGATTAGTCCAAATACTTAAAAGTCTTGGACCAAAATTAAAAACTGGGCAGAACAACACGAAATACCATTCTGGAAATCATCACTTTAAAATTTGAAATTGTGAATCGTTCGCTCTAAAGGCGGGTTTACACCTTTTTCCTCCCTAATTTTGACCCCATGAATAAGAATATGAAGTTGTATTTTCTATATTATGCATGGATTTTGAGATATATGGAAAGTATGATTCTGGGCACTTTCGAAACACATTTTTGGGCACTTTTTAGGGTCGTTACAAGGAATGAACATAAGCTTTCTTTCAAAGTTTGAAAACTCCTTTCACATTCATCAGTTTAATAAAATATTTCCTTCTCTTGCGTCAATTTTATCAAAGGGGAAGCAATTGAAGAGAAACCATTCATAAATCTCCGGTAGTACTCCGCCAAGTCCAAGAAACTCCTAATATCCATTGGAGTCAAGGGCCTAGGCCAATTTCTTATCACTTCTTCTTCTTAGGGTCCACTTTAATTCCATCCACCAATACCACATGCCTTAGTAATGCAACCTCCTTCAACCAAAATTCATATTTATTGAATTTAGCAAACAACCTCCCATCCCTCAAAGTTTGCAACACTACCCCCAAATAATTCATGTGCTCTTCTTCAATTTAGGAGTAAATCAATATGCATCTATAAAGATCACAACAAACATGTCAAGTTAGGGTTTAAAGACTCTATTCATATGATCCATAAATATTGTTGGTGCATTAGTTAAGCCAAATGACATTACTAATAATTCAAAATGCTCATATCTAGTCCGAAAGCCATAGTGGAATATCACACTCCCTTACCCTCACTTGGTGGTATCCAGACCGAAGATCAATCTTAGAAAAATGACTAGACCTTATAGTTGATCAAATAGGTCATTTATTGTTGGCAAGGGATACTTGTTCTTTATAGTGACCTTATTGAGTTTCCAATAATTGATGCACATTCTAAGTGAACCATCTTTCTTTCTTACAAATAACACTGGTACACCCTAAGGTGACTTGCTAGGCCTTATAAAACCTTTCTCTAATAAATCACTCAGTTGGTCCTTCAACTCCTTTAACTCCGCGGGGGTCATACAGTAAGGGGGAATGAAAAAGGGTTCTGTATTGGTAAGGAGGTCTATACCAAAATCTATTTCTCTTTCGGGAGAAACACCAGGAAGCTCATCGGGGAAGACATCAAGAAGTTCATTAACCACTGGAACTAACTCAGTGGGAGAGACTTTAGACTCAACATCTCTAACCCTCACAATATGGTAAATGCAACCCTTATAAATCAATTTTAGGTCCTTAAGATAAGAAATAAACCTACCCTTAACCACCAAATTACAACCTTCCCAAATAAAGAGGGGCTTATTAGGAATTTGGAACATAACCTTGTGGGTTCTACAATCAATGGAAACATGATATGTATGTAACCAATCTATCTCAAGAATAATGTCAAAATCCACCATGTCAAGTTCAATAAAATCACAAGGCAAGACTTTATGCAATATATACATGGGATGACCCCTATAGACTCTTCTAGCAATAACAGATTCACCTACGATGGTAGACACCACAAAGGGTTCACACAAAAGTTCTAGAGAGACTTGAAGCTTATTAGCAACCAAAGGAGTAATAAAAGAAAGAGTGGCACCCGAATCCAATAAAGCAAACACATCATAATCATACCTTTAACATATCGGTAACAATATCGAGCACCTCATCTGCTCCTTGCCTCTCCTAAAGAGCATAAAACTGATTGTGACATGGAGCACCCCCTTGTTGGCCTTCTTGTGCATTTTGATCAACATGAGTACCTTGTCCTTGAGGACGGCTATCTTTATACTTATTTTGAGCATAGGGACAATCAACAATCTTGTGGCCTATATTCCCTTTCCCATAGCAAGAATTCATCCCTCAAACATTTGCTACCATGATTCCTTCCACATTTTAGGAACCTTGGAAGAGTCATGCCACCATTGCCATCTATAACCTTAGGGTTAGGCACCCAATCATAGCAAATCTTTTGTATTAAAAATTGGAGGATCCTTGGCCTTGGAATTTGTGACATTGATGGAAATGTCCATCATTAGCACCTTGAAAACCACCATCATATCAGGCCCTCTTAGACTTAACACTCCTTATCTTCCTAAGTTTCTCCCCTTCAAGTTGCTTAGAATAAGTCATGAGCCGAGACAAGTCCATATCACCCACAAGCATAGCAGTTTGATATTTTTCATTCACCAAGTCAGATACCCTCGACACAAACTCATTCATCCTTGCCGTAGAGTGGGCAACCAAGTGAGGAACATATTTTGAGAGCTTGTTGAACTTAAGGGAATACTCTCTCACACTCTGGATCTTTGTTTGAGATTCATAAACTTCATCATCTTTTCCTCTCTCAATTCAATAGGGAAGAATCAATTGAGGAAGGTAGCCTTGAATTTCTCCCATGGTATGGGATCATTGTTCTTCCTCTCTAGCTTTCATTGAGTAAACCAAATTTGTGCAACACCCTTGAGTTGGTAGGCCACAAGTTCTACCTTATCCTCTGAACTTACCCTCATAATATCAAGCACTTTATATATCTCATCAATTAATTCTTAGGGGTCCTCTTCCATTTTGGAGCCATAGAACTCCGAATGGTTCATCCTTGTAAACTCCCTTGCTCTTGAAGTCAGGGTGAAAGCATGAGGAGCTTGGGCTCCTTGTTTCAATTGGTTTGTCATGTCTTATGCTAACATGGAAATGACATTTTGATATTCATCATGCATGACACCTTTTTCTTAGAGAGCTTAAGTAATCGGAGGGGCCAGATCCTCCTCGGCCGTGAGAGCTCTTTGTGCTATTCTCCTTGGTTGCGACATGATCTAAAAGAGCGAAAGACTATTCATTAGGGAAGGAAATCTTATATTAAATGACATAGATCATGAAGAAGTGAACCATTTCATAAAATGCCTCACAGCCTCCTATTCATAGTTGTGGCGCGCTTCACAACCATGAACAAGACTCTAGTTAACGCGGTGTATTGGATTTCTGAGGACCATTAATAAACCTAGTGCTCTGATGCCAAGCTTTTCATGACCCAAGCCTAGGCCAAGATGTGACACGGCGAATGGGAAACCCGAAGAAAAGCCAAACAAGCCTCTTAGCATATCATTTCCACATCCTTGGTTGCGGAAGCATAATTAAACAACAAGCAAGTAACAAATAATTCTAAGAGAAGTAGGACTTTGGACTCAAGCTATGGGGATGTCATAGGGAAGAGGATTTGCATGAATCACATAACAAATAAAGTCTAAGGGGCGGCTAAGTATGACTCACGTTATAAGGATATTTTAGGGAATTGGGACTTATCATCAACATACAACAAGCATAGAAGGGAATAAAGGGACTAAGGGAAGTCATTCATAACTACATAAACATAATGGGCGGCAAGCTCAATACATAAATATTCATATCCAACAACTCCTCTAATACGAATGGAAAGGGGGCAAAGACATCTCTCGGGCTCACCTTCAAAAGTTAAGTATCTAAAAATAGACAAGTTTTAACAAAATCATAAAAGTAAGGTGGATATTGTCCCCAGAGTAGAGGACTCATCAACAGTAGCCTTCAAAAGATCAGTCTAGCCACATAGAGGAGGAGGATGAATAGGAGCTCCAGTCCCTAAATGGTTAGATCATGTAGGCAAAAAAAGTATACGTTAGTACTTAGAATATACTAAGCATGCAAGGTGCAATGCAACAATGACATTATCCATAATTAACAAGATTCATAAGTATAATCAATAGATATAAGACCAATATGACATGTATGATCAATGCTTGAGCTAAAACATGCATGTATATAGTCAAACTTGCATACGATAACATACATATATAGGATGAGACCCTAACGGACATATAAGACCAAGCAAGCTACTACTTGGAATCCTGATGTTTGTCTCTTCATCGGAAAAGAAGTGGTTTACTTGCCAAGGCAAACCAAATTTGACCCCACACAATGAGTAACTTGTCCTAGTAGGATCCACTAGTAAAGCCCATTTAGGGAAATAATATAAACCTATAGCGGTGCATAGTTAAGAGACCAAGACTTTATATAAGAACCCATTGAGTCGAGACCCCACTTTAAGCCTCTTTCAGTGCTAAGTCTAATCCTACGAAATACTTGACATAATCATAAATTTAATCATAACTTGAATGACATGTAAAAACATGATAACATGGCATGATTAGCTCATTCATATACTTGACCACTATAAGTGAGCATATAGCTTATACTAAAGGGTAAAAATATTCATAGACTTGACCCCTTCTAGGAGGTGATGCATTACACATGAGGGTAGGACTTGTAATATACTTGACCCCTTCTAGTGAGCTTTAGTTTGTACATGAGGGTAAAATAGTTATCATGCTTGACCATTTTATGTAGACATTATTCACTCACAAGAGGGTAGAATATAGCATAAGGGCTCAACATCTTACTTATAAATCATAGGAACTTTTCATGAGTTCAATGCATGCTTAGGAGCCCATAATTAATCATGTAGTATAAGGACTCAAAGTCTTACTTATAAATCATATGAACTTTTCATGAGTTCAATGCATGCTTAGGAGCCCATAAATTATCATGTCATGCTTATCTTGCAAACCATGAAATAGTTTTCATCGACATAAGAATCCTTGTAATGTAAATTTAGTCAAACATGGTGGGTAAATATACATATGCCTAAAATCATACAATTCAAAAGTATAGAACATGAGAGGAGTAAAATCAATTTATTTTAAAGTCATTCAAATCAACCCGCCAACATTATAGTAAAAATCCAAATTTGGGTGTCATGAAATCCATCTTAAAAGTTCACAATCTTTAGTTTACATAGTTTATATCATGTATAGCTTCAATATATACAAATCAACTCATGGAATAAGCCTTCAATAGATAGTCATGCTTAATCAATCAATACTTGAAGAATCCAAACTCAAATCATGTTTATAATGCATAATAAAGTTTACTCATGAAGTATTAAACCTTAAAAATCATAAAATTTGATAATGGAGAAGGATTGGCTTCATGGGTAGAAGAATCCCCATGAATGAAGCCCACATACCTTATGCTTGGAGTTTTCTTGAAGAAAGACTTGCGGAAGACTTGGGCTTGAATTGGGTTCTTGAAATCCAAAGCAAGCTCTTAAGATATCTTGGATTTATATAAGGGTATGAGGACTTGGGAGGGTTTTTGAGTGTTCTAGGGCTTGAAATTAACTGAAGAGTAAGGTATTCCTGCATATATAGGCATTGGGTTATTACCCAATTACTCTTAAGTGAAAACAAAAAATTAAGGAACTTGTTAAACTAGTCCGCAATAAGTCTGCAACGCGGACTTGCAGCGGACTAGTACATTTTCATGCTAAGTTTAATTTTTCCCTGTTTTGGCTCAGGAATGGGTTTAGACATTTTTGCACAAGTGTGTGACAAGTTCGCAATATGTACTGGTCGCATACCCTTTCAGGTTCAACCCCCGTAGCAAAAAATTATTTTTTGCTATGGATCATCTAAAAATCAAAGACCACCCTTTTCCTACACAATTCACCCTCTGAAGAAGAATCTAAAATCGAATTTGCAAAATTATGTATGAATTTTGAGATATTCAAGGAATACACTATAGAACCTTTTTTCGACGCGCGTGAGAGGTGTTACAGGTAGTTTACTAATCATGAGAGAAACTTTTTCATCTAAAATTTTTCAAATTTCATCGTTGATTACCAATAGTGAATTTTTTTGACTATTTTACCCTTTTTGCCAATTGCTTGATTTTGGTATTGTTAGTTTTATCTGGTTATTGTGAATTCATTTCCAAATAGATTGTGGTGATTTGGTGTCACACCCCAAATCCCGTTAAGATGGACTAGCAATCATTGCCGATAAGGCTCAGGAGAACCAACTTGTATCTATGCACTTTCTATATATATTATAAGGAATTGCTATCTTCAGTATGCCTTTAAGAAAGTAAACAGCTTTACCAAGACAAAAGGAAATGCATATGACTAGGCCGTTAGGGCCACGTTCTTTAAAGTACGAGATATGACCACACTTTAATTTACATAGTCTACAAAGCCTCTAGATAAGGAAAATATTTGATAAGGGTCAGGACAGGCCCCGCCTCGACTAACTGTACAACACAAAAATATAAGCTCTGGACATGCAAAGCCACGAAGCAACTTGAAGCTTGGTAACCACAGCTGGATATCCAATACTCCTACTGGGGAGATCTACTAGCACTTGTATCTGCATCATTAAATGTAGGTTCCCCGTAAAGGACGTTAGTATGAGATAATGTACTAAATATGTAAGGCAGGAAGTATTGTATAAAAAATAATAACTCAAATGAAACTATGCACTGATGAATGATAAGAGACCACCCTTTAGTTATATTGTGGGATCATGTACTTTATATTCTTTATATCACTTTACCTTTACTGTAAAATCTGTGCACAGCATATACTATAAAAGACCAACTAATCAGTGGTAAACTAAATCGGGTTCGTCCTTGGCTAGGCTCTTCCTTAGCCACTTGGACTCCCCCATGATAGGATCGTCCCTGGCTAGGTGATTCTTCCACCCCTCGGGCTACCATCCATCAATAAGCAATATATATTACCTTTCAATTACCTTTGAGATGGTTCTTTTGGTGGTCACAATATTAGAGCTGTAGAACTGTATAGGCAGCATGTGACTAATATTGGAGTTTTAGAACTGTGTAGATAGCATGTGACATGTAGATAACCATACAAGACAATATGATAATGAAAAGAG
>DF368899.1:0-14138 GCA_000787875.1 Solanum virginianum
TTTCAAAGCTGATGGATTCCTTAGAACCTATAAGAAAATCTGGTGAAAAAGCATTGTTTTTAGCCAATGGACTACATCTCTTGATCTTTTGGAAATCCCACTCAAGAGAAAACAAATTGATTACTTGAGGTTCGATGGGAAATTGTCACAGAAACAAAGAGAAAGGATCTTGAAAGAGTTCAGTAAGACAAATGAAAACACAATTTTGTTAATGTCACTAAGAGCCGGAGGTGTTAGCTTGAACTTAACAGAAGCTTCTAATGTCTTTCTCATGGATCCATGGTGGAATCCTGCAGTTGAGAAACAAGCAATAATGAGAATTCATCGTATTGGTCAAAATAATACAGTTTGTGTTAGAAGGTTCGTTGTTAAGGACACAGTGGAAGAAAGAATGCCTACAAGATTGATTTACCGAGTGAGTATAATGTATCAGCTAGTTCGTGTTAGAAGGTTCATTATTAAGGACACAGTGGAAGAAAGAATGCCTACAAAATTGATTTATCGAGTGAGTATAATGTATCGGCTACTTTTAATGTGGCTGATTTGTCCCCTTACATCACTAACAATGAGGGTGAGTCATCGAGGGAAGAGCTGCCAGGTGATGATGTGGCAGATTCAAGGACGAATCTTTTCTTAGTGGGGGAGAATGATGCAGAACGACGCGAACTAAAAATGCTTGTTTGAACTGTTTTTGGGGTTAATTTTTGTTATCTAGTAAGTTGGGGGTATTGTTTTTGCTAGTTAAAAAGCTGGGGGTTTATTTTTTGTATATGAAAAGTTTGTTCCCTTTAGAAAGGGCCTTGTAACATTTTGGGAGGATGGTTGATTGTACAAAAATTTCAGAAAGGAAAGAGAATGCTGTGAGTTCACAGTGAGTTCCCCAAATCTCCGATCTTCTTCCATTTCTTGTTCTTCTCCGATTCTATCTTGCGTCATGTCTCATGGATCTAATTGATTGCTGTAAGTATCAACATGAGTGGTGATGAATCCACAATCATTCATCACTTCCCCAGCAATGAATCTCAACAAGAAAGTAATGGCTTCTGCATCTGTCGGATAGAATTGAAATCCTTCTTGCAAATTCTCCATGCTCAATAATGAAATCAATAAAACAGTGTTACGAATTTGAAAGGGAGATTTTCAAAAAGGCGCAGTTGTATAACCAAGTATATATAGGAAACTTTTTGTGGATTTTCTTTTACATTTATGGAAACTTCACACGTTTTCTATAACCAAAACATATATATGGAAACTTTGTAAATACTTTATGGAAACTTACCCCCCAAAAAAATTGTTTTGGATTAACATTTTATATTTTTACACGTTCTTTGTGAGTGTTGAATAATTAGAAATCTATTAAAGAAATAATAAAGAGAACTCCACTTTCAACTTTATCTTTCTTTATTTATAATACACAAAATAATTTTAAGTATATGGTGTTTGTGACAAAAAAATGAAATATCATTTTGAAAATAAAACATATTTAATCATAATTTTCTTCGACGTGATTCTTTCAAACTCTCACTTTTCAAATTTAAAATTTTGCAATCCTCATATATTTATTGTGTACTTCTTTTCCCAGTCATAGGTATTTCTATCTAAGGTATCTGTCAGATTTTTTAAGAAAAATCCAGTTTTGAGTAATAAAATTGTGGTAAATGATATATCCAATGTAATTCATATATTATGAGGATAATGTGTATATAATTTTAGCTTTACCTTGTGAAGATAGAGATATTATTTTTGATACACTCTCGACTCAAGTGAAACGTATCAAAATTAGTGGATAAAAGAAACTACAGTGGTGAAAGAACCCTTTACACTTTGTTTGGACAGTTG
Source organism: Solanum virginianum (assembly GCA_000787875.1). Classification (NCBI taxonomy): domain Eukaryota; kingdom Viridiplantae; phylum Streptophyta; class Magnoliopsida; order Solanales; family Solanaceae; genus Solanum; species Solanum virginianum. The sequence continues at coordinate 1,840 of DF368899.1, forward strand.
TTATGTATTATTTCATAGTATATCGTACCATAATGTGTTGTGATGTATTATATCGTACTATGTTGTTTAATTAATACAATGTTTGGATAGGTTGAATCATTTTTTGTTAATAATACCACATATTTATAATTTCTATGATAAATCTACAAGAGATTTATCGGGTATATAATAGAGTTATTATGAAAAAGTAAGGGAAATGATAAGACAAATTAAATAATAAGTGAAGACAAAATGAGAAGAAAATATAAAGGTAATGATATAATCACACTAAATTGGTCGTTAGATAAAATGAATTTTTTTTCGTTGTTGTCTAACAATGGATTTAAACAATATGATACCATAGAATGTAAATAACAATCAAAACAAACATTGTATTTATGTTAACAATACAGTTAACAACCATCCAGGCAAGGTGTTAGAAACAATGGGGATCGAAAGGAGTTGTAACAATAAATAGTAGTACGATAATCAAAACAATAAAAAAAAAGTGATAGTAGAATTGAAGAATAAGAGAGTGGGTGAGTACTAATGATGATATTGATATCGAAAACTAGACCACTATCAACTACTTCCTCTGTCTCATTTTATGTGACACTTTTTTCTTTTTGGTCCATCTAAAAAAGAATGTTACCTTACTCTAATTGAAAACAATTTGGCTTTAAAATTTCCCTTTTATCCTTAATAAAATGAATCTCAACCACACAAATTTCTCAAAATGATTTTACACAAGTTTCAAAAGTCTTACTTTTTTTCTTAAACACCGTGCCAAATCAAAGGGTGCCACATAAAATGGGATGGAAGGAGTATGTACTAACCTTCTATCTAATTTACAACTCCATATCCTCTTATTTAGGATCATGTGTTCAGTAAATTGCATATTATGTTATATCCTTAGTACTTCTTCGGCCTATATTTTGATGTCTCCCAAGACCTTCTGTAGCCAACCTTTATCACCTCATCACCAGATAAAGAGATATTTGTGCATTTCTCTTCACATGTTCAAACTATTTTAGTCTTGTCTTTCTTGTTTAGTCCACCATAGAGGTCACGCTCACCTTGTCTCTAATATCAATGTTCCTAATCTTCTCTCCTAGCACATCCTCACATCTATTTCAACTTCCTCACCTATGTTACTTGCATCTTTTGAATGTGTGAGTTCACATCTATCTCAACTTCCTCAGCTATGTTACTTGCATCTTTTGAATGTGAGTTCTTGACCACTAACGCTCCGCTCCATACAACATATATCTAGTCTAACAATCAACAAGGGTATAAATCGAAAAGGGCTTCAACAAGACTTTGGGAAACACATCAAATCTTGTAGATAGATAAGGCGTAACAAAAGAAAAAATTAGCACCTGGATCAAGTAAAACATATACATCAAAGTCAAAAACATGTAACATACCCATAACCACATCGAAGACTTCTTAATATCTTGCCTCGCATGAAGTGCATAGAACCTATTGTTGTGTTGACCAGCTCCTCTTGACCCGAAAGCACCTTGTTGAGCTTGCCCACCTTGAGTAGCTTGACCTTGAGGATGACCTTCTTTTCCCTTGTTTGGATCATTAGGACATTCAGAGATCTTATGTCCTACTCTAGCATATCCAAACAAGCACTCAAACAAAATCGCTTTATAAACTCACCTTTCTTACTTGCATCTACTGTAGAACCCGATAACTTAAATATCTTTATTGTAGAGTTCTATTTTATTTTATTTTTTGTAGTTCCTAACCTTTAGAAATTTATCATAAATTTCTCCTCCTATTTAGGATCTGTTCTGATAATTATATCTTTTTCATGGTTATCTTTGTTCACAGAGGTGTTGTACATACTCTTTATATATATATATATATATATGTTACCACACGATCAATAAAAACAAGGATTATTTTCCCACAAAAAAATTATCCAAGAAAAGATTTTGGTTCTTTTACACAAACATATGCACATTAGAATATTATTTAATATTTTTTTTATATAACAAGGAACCCTGTTACATACCAATTGGATTAGAGATTTTCACTTTGTTAATTCCAATCTGTATATTCCTGTATTTTAGCTAATTGAGACAGTCATGTGAGTTAGTTAGTTGTTGGAAATTCTGTTAGGATTATGTTATAGGGGATCTCTCTCATTGTAAACCAGAAAATCAGATCAATAAAATCTCTCTTCTCCTTTCTTCTAAGTTCTCTCTTACCTGAATGAATTTGAGCACAGCTGTTCAGGGACAATTCAAGATTTTTTCCTTTATGCTAACTCAGTGTGTATCATTGGTATCAGAGCTTTGGCATCCTCTGACCTGTAACAATGGGCGATCACAACCATATGCAAGAATTACGAAGGGAAGTTGACATGCTGAAGGGTTCCATGGAAGGAGTCGTTAGTTCTGTTACAGAATTACAGCAATCGATGGACACAAAGGTGGCGCAGGTGATGGAAGAGATCAAGCAGTTACTTACAGGAAATGTAAACCTTAGAAATGAAAATGGAGAGAATCTGGGAGTGCAGGATAATAACAGAGACAGAGGAGTTCCAGTTCTCAATCGCAATTACCCTGTGGATAGTCGAAATTACCAGATTGATCTTCCCCATTTCGATTGGAACAAGGTTAAAGGATTGGCTCTATAGGTGTGAGCAATTCTTGGATGTGGACGAAACACCTCCAGATGCAAAAGTGAAGATCGTATCCTGTAAGTTGGACGGGAAAGCTTTGCAATGGCACCAGTCATATATGAAGCAGCGATTGACTAGAGGATGGCCTGGCTGGGATGATTACGTGAGGTGTTTGTATGCTCGATTTGAAAATGAGTTGTATGATGATCCGATGGGTGACTTCAAGGATCTCAGGCAAGTCGATTCTGTACAAGCTTATGTTGATATCTTTGATGAACTACTCACTAGAGTAGAACTTTCAGAAAATTATGTTGTTAACTGCTTTGTGAGGGGTCTTAAACTAGAAATTGGCTTACCTGTTAAGATGTTGCGTCCTAAATCTCTAGCTAAAGCTGTAAGTTTAGCTAGAATGCAGGAACAAACACTTCTGCTTCAGCAGCAACTTTTTTCATAGCCTTTTAACCCCAAAACTACTCCCAGATTCGACTCCACTAACCCCACTTTTTTTTATGGATCTACCTACCAATCTAGCAAAGTTCATCAGAATGCCCCAAAAAATCCCGCTATCCTCTCTCACAACCCATAGCCAAACCTAAAAAATGTCAAAATGTTATCAACAACTGAATGGAGGAAAGAAGGAGTAAGGGACTATGTTTTAATTGTGATGAGAAGTATGTGTATGGATATGTTTGTAAGAAATAGAGGCAGTTATTTTCTATAGAGGTAGAGGAAGACACTGCAGGTATTGTGGAATTGGAGCAGGAAGTCTTTGTTGATCCTGTTGAATTCTTGACTATGATAGGCCAAGGCTTAGAGACTGATGATCAAGGGGCCATTCTACCACATGTATCAGTTCATGCTATGAATGGGTTGCATGATTTTAGGACTTCGAGGGTTACAACATCTGTTAAGGGCAAGGCTATACAGGTCCTGATTGATACTGGAAGCACTCACAATTTTCTTGATTTAAACACTGCTGAGAGGATAGGATGTCATTTAACTACTATCTCCCTTTTTCCTGTTTATGTGGCTGATGGAAAAAAGATGCATTGCAATTATGTATGCAAGAAATTAGTTTGAAAAATCTAAGGAGTATCGTTTGATTCTGACATGCTAGTGTTACCTATTGGAGGATGTAACATGGTCCTTGGGGTTCAATGGTTGATTACCTTAGGAGACATAATGTGGAATTTCAAACAACTCAAAATGGAGTTCAGCATCGAGGGGCACAAGATGTCCTTAAGGGGTATCAAACCACCTGCAGCTAAAGTGATTCAGCAGAATGGAATGGCTAAATTGTTAGCTAAACCAGCAGACCTGTATATGATCTCTGTGGGTATGTATTTGGGGGAGGAATACAGTGAAGAATCAGGTAGTTTGTTTTCTATAAGTAGCTTTGGTACAACAGAGAAGGACAGTACAGACATGCAGAAGTTGCTACACCCTCCAGGAATCATGATCATAAGATTGTATTGAAGGAAGGCACATCTCCAATAAACATTAGACCTTACAAATATCCTGTCATTCAGAAGAATGAAATTGAGAAGTTGGTAAATAAGATATTGGATTCAGGTGTAATAAGACCTAGCACCAGTCCATATTCCTCACCTATAGTCGTGGTAAAGAAGAAAGATAGCTCATGGAGAATGTGTGTAGATTACAAAGAATTGAATAATCACACTGTGAAAGATAAGTTTTATATTCCCTTAATTGAAGAGTTGTTGGATGAGTTACATAGTGCAAAGTATTTTTCCAAATTGGATTTAAGATTAAGCTACCATCAGATTAGCATGTTTGAGCCGAACATTCCAAAAACTGCCTTTAGAACCCACCAAGGTCACTATGAATTCATGATCATGCCTTTCGGCCTAACCAATGGCTTTTCCACATTTTAAAGCCTGATGAACCAGATTTCTCTTACTCATCTCAGGAAGTTTCTTTTTTGGTATTCTTTGATGATATCCTGGTCTACAGCTCTAACTGGACGGATCACCTTTTCCACTTGAGGGAAACCTTTAATATACTCAGACCAAATGTCCTATATGTGAAGCAAAGCAAATGTGTTTTTGGGGTAAAACAAATTGACTATCTAGGTCATGTCATTTCTCAAGAAGGGGTTGCTATGGATGTGGACAAGGTAAAAGCTATGGTTAACTGGCCTCAACCTATGACTTTGAAAGGTTTGAGAGGATTTTTAGAACTTGCAGGTTACTATAGGAGATTCATTCAACGCTCTGGTATTATAGCAAGACCTTTAAATGATTTGCTGAAAAAAGGGAACTTCAAGTGGACTGAGGCTGCTTCTCAAGCTTTTGATCAACTAAAGCTAGCTGTTAAATCAGCACCTGTCCTAGCTTTACCAGATTTTTCCAAAGAGTTCATAGTGGAGACTGATGCATCTAGAGGAGGCATTGGTGTTGTTCTTACACAAGGTCACAAGCCTATAGCATTCTTCAGTCAAGGGTTTTCTGAAAGAAATCAAGCCCTATCAGTATATGAAAGGGAACTGTTAGTATAGGTGGCTGTTGTTCAAAAGTCACCTTATCTTTTGGGAAGGCAATTTATAATAAAGACTGATCATCAACCTCTCAAGTATCTGCTGGAGCAAAGGATTACCACTCAGCAAACAAAAATGGTTGGTTAAATTACTTGGTTATGACTATGTTATCTCCTATAAGAAGGGCAAAGTCAATATTGTTACAGATGCCCTCTCTAGAAGAGAAGAAAGCATTCAGCTTTGCAGCATTTCAAGGGTCCAGGCCCAATTGCTTGAAGATGTTAAGAGTTCATGGCTGCAAGATCCTGCATTACGGAAGTTGATTACTTCCATACAGACTACAGGTGCTCCTAAACCTTACTACAGATACCATGTTGGTGTTCTGAGTAGGAAGGGTAAGATGATGGTAGTTCTGTGGCTGTAGTGAGGAAAAATTTAATAACCCTGTATCATCGCAGTGCTTGTGTGGGTCATTCTAGTATGCCAGCTACTTGCAGAGGCTTAGACAAGATTTTTATTGGAAAAAGATGAAACAGGATGTTTATGCCTATGTTAGATGTTGTGATGTTTGTCAGAGGTGCAAGAGTGAAAATGTAGCATACCCTAGTCTTCTCCAACCTCTTCCAATCCCTAATAAGTTTGGCAAGACATCTCTATGGACTTTATTGAAGGCCATCCAAGGGTGGCTGGACATGAGGTCATTTTTGTAGTAGTTGACAGGCTGATCAAAGCAACTCACTTTATGGCACTCAAACACCCTTATATTGTTGTGGAGGTGGCTCAGGCTTTCATGAATCGGGTGTTCAAACTCCATGGCATGTCAAAAATCATAGTTTCAAATAAAGATTCAGTATTTGCAAGCGAGTTTGGGAAAGAATTATTCAAACTACAAAAGGTCACATTGATAACTTCTTCTGCATACCATCCACAAACTGATGGGCAGACTGAAGTTGTAAATAGGTGTCATGAGTGTTATCTTAGGTGCATGACATTTGAGAAGCCTAGGGAATGGCCTCAGTGGTTGGCATTGGCTGAATGGTGGTACAACACCACATTCCACTCTTGCTGTTAACATGACCCCTTATGTTGTAATTTATGGCCAACCACCCCCTCCTCTCCTACCTTATATACCTTTTGATTCTCAACTTGACATGGTGGATAGAAGTCTAAAAGCCAGAGAAGCCACTTTACGGTGTCTGAAAGCCCATTTAGCTAGAGCTCAAAGTAATATGAAGTCTCAAGCTGACAAAGGATGAACTGATAGATCTTATGCTGTGGGTGATTGGGTTTACATCAAGTTACATCCTTACAGGCAGACATCTCTAAAATCCCATTCTTTCCTAAAACTTTCAGCCAAGTTTTTTGGTCCTTTCCAAATTATTGCAAGGATAGGTCTAGTTGCTTACACCCTTCAGTTACCTCCTAACTCTAAAATTCATCCTATCTTCCATATTTCTCAGCTCAAAAGGAAGTTAGGCTCCAATATTGTTTCTGCTACCCTCCCTGAAGTTCATGTTGATGTTGGTCACGTGCTTTTAACACCACAGGCCATTCTTGATATGAGGACTGTCAAGAAGCATGGCATGCCTACTACTCAGCTGTTAGTCAAGTGGCTCAATGCAGCAAAAGAAGACTCAAATCCAACATAGTACCTATGGGTACATAAGAAATGTATTGAATCGATTCTTTTTAATGAATAGATCCGATCGCAGAATATACCACATCAATTCAGACATTCACTCAGCAGTTTCCACATTTTAATCCTTGAGGTCAAGGATTAGTTGAAAGGGGGGAGTATTGTTACATACCAATTGGATTAGAGATTCCACTTTGTTAATTCCAATCTGTATATTCCTTTATTTTAGCTAATTGAGATAGTCACGTGACTAACATGTGAGTTAGTTAGTTAGGAAATTCTGTTAGGATTCACTAACTCTTCTCCATCTACATATAGGGGATCTCTCTCATTGTAAACCAGAAAATCAGATCAACAAAACCTCTCTTCTCCTTTCTTTCTATCAGTTCTCTCTTACTTGAAGGAATTTGAGCACAACAGTTCATGGACAATTCAAGCCTTTGTCCTTTAGGCTAACTCAGTGTGTATCAAACCCGCAATTGCTACTCTTTGGGTGCGCACAAGGAAAACCCCACTCCTATGCAATAGCTCACAAACCATATAGATAAGTTATTTAACGTATTTGTTACAAAGATAAATGTGCATTTATGATATCAAAACCAAATCAACCACAAAGCTTCTTGCTCAGTTGACCCTCTCCAATGCTCTCTGTTTGAGATGTTCCTTCATACCCGTTTTCTGCCCTGGTAAGAACAATTACACAAAAATAAAATAAAAATAAAAAATTGTAATGTGAAAATAGTTAAGAAGCAATTAAGGCTTAAAATTAGATTGAACAAATATATAGTAACTTTCAAGGACAAAAGAAAAAGAATTCAATTACATGCACTAATGAAAGGAAATTCCAAATATGGTTCAATTTTGACAAGAACAAGGATGAATTTTTGCTCGAAAAACTGTGCTACAAATAGTTGTCGTCGATGCAGAGCTAACAGGAAGTAATATATATCTTCTTCATTTGATTGTTCACAGGGATGAACAAACAAAATCTATGCCATAACAAGGAGAACACGCTTAAACAGATGATGCACGAACTTGCCTGTTGCGGCTGCTGAAAAGAACAAGGTAGACAGGATCTTGAGAAGAGAGACTGTAAAGCTGAAGAGCAATATAGGCACATGTGCTGGCACTGAGGAAATCAACATAAAGCATGAATTAGATATAACTACGGTCCAAAAACAAACTCTTGCAACATATCAGATAAATGTAGCCGAAAAAGTGCCATCAATTTTAGAGGGACCAGAAAATTGCCTGCATGAGATAAAACAAACACAAATTTTCGATCATCTTAACTTTGTTCACTTATCCCTATGGATCTATTGCTGTAACATATGGAGTTAATTCTAATCAGTGGCGAAGACATAATTTTCATTGAGCCTATTCATCCTTTTAGTTACTTTAACAGGTACAATGTTCTAAAACATGCTTAGAACCTGAGCACACGTAACTGTTGAAGCTAAAGGACCAATGAATGTTAAAAAAAGATGATTTTCTCGTTCATTGAGCCTATTCATCCTTTTAGTTACTTTAACAGGTACAATGTTCTAAAACATGCTTAGAACCTGAGCACAAGTAACTGTTGAAGCTAAAGGACCAATGAATGTTAAAAAAAGATGATTTTCTCTCACAATGGAAAATAATGAATCCATCCTTAACAGTCATAAAGCTGAAAGAATTCTTGCAGTTAAAAGATAACATTTCCTCTGTTGTTCTGTTTCAGTCCTAAATAACAATATCTCATCAGTTCATTATAAGTTAAGGTCATTTTCACAAAGAAAACTAACAAATATATCTGCCAGTAATGTAGCAACGATAAGGATTAAGGAAAGCTTCAAAAATGAATGTTTAGGAAATACTAACTAGATGGAACAATGGTTATTCTTGATGGAATATGAATTCATGTTTAAGAGAACTCTAGAAACTTAAAGCTTGATGCTATAAAGAGGGCAATAATGCAGACTAGTCGGTAGTGCTGTTGCTGCCATAGGCAAAGACTGAAAAACTAATCGATTTCTTGGCAACAAGCAAGATCTTTTAAGTTATTTTGACAAAACCATGGAACCCCTTCTCATTCGGAATCATATCAAGGCATGCAAATACATATATGTGAACTACTCCTCATTCCATTACACATATGAACGAGAGTTCAATTTTTGCTCTCACCTATATAGAGCAACAAATAAGACGGCGTACTGATGAAGCTAACTTCAAACTGATACTACTTCTGCTCGAATATATGTGACACATTTTCCTTTCTAGTCCATCCTAAAAAGAATGACACATTTCCTTAATCGGCAAATATTTAATGACGTTATCAACATTTTACCCATATTGGATCCTACTTACTTGGCAAAACATCAAAAAGGTGTACACGCCTAAAATTTCATTTCTCTTAAAGGGCAGTCTTGAAACATTGCAAAATATTTCCATATTTCTAAGACTCCGTACCCAGTCAAACTACATAACATAAAATGGAACGGAGGAAGTATAATTTATGCATTATCCAACAAAATAAAAACATACCTGCCAAAACAAATTATAAGTATTATCCAACAAGCAGCACTCGGCCAACTTGATTCCTTGTATGCAACCCAAACCTGAAAAAAACAGTGTAACTCATCTACGATCAAAATCACGTGAAAAATCCTAACTGATGATTTTGACATACAATGCAGCAACTGGTCCTTAGACTAAGATAAGATACCTAAGTCAACTATTACTGTACTACCCAAGGGTATGGTATGTTGATGCATGCCCTAGCCATACATAGCATCATATTTTACAAACTTCGGACTTCCTTATCAAGCTATAGACAGAAAAATCTTCAAATACCAGTAAGATTAAGAGCAAAGGTAACTAAACAGAGGAGAATCTTAGTAACTCAGTTGGTTGACTACCTGAATTTTCATCTTGCTGATTTGCTTTCGATTTCCCACCTTGTAATTCCCTCCCCCATTTCCCCTTCCCTGACCCCCTAAAATTCTTTATTTGAAAAAAAAGGTAGCTAAAAGGTGAAAAGCTTACTGAGAGAGCTGCAACATTTACATAGAGATCAATTACTGTTGCTGTCAGCCACCTGCACACACATTGACTTTTTAAATTGCATGTCCAAGTAAGATTTATACCAAGCACAAGTTTATACTCGGCTGATGTATGGGGATGCATATGCATCACATCATCACAAACTCATGAAATTTGTTTTCCAGAAGAAACTTCAAAAGAAAATTGCAAATGATAAACTGCAGTCCTTTGGCCAAGAAGAAGACAATTTTCTAGGGCATGTCATAAACCAGAATAGAGATAGGAAATGCTGATAATTTTCCTGAATCTTGGTCCTAAAAGCACCCTGTACATGTGAACCCATGTATTGGAAGAAACAGCTCATTGCAAATTTCAAAAGTATTCCTTTGGTTAGACTTTACAAACCAAACAAGAGGATAACTAATATAAAAATTCTGATTGAAATTTAGCATTAGAGAAGCACGTCCCTTCCTATTATAGAGTTTGGAATACCATAGATACCATATTATCTCTCATATGTCACACTGAAGATAGTATCATGTTACGCAGGGAAAAGTTACAAAACTCACCGTAGATCAGTCTAGTCATATGTTTTAATATTTTAAGTTTACACGGTAAGAAACAAATAAGGATTAAATGATTAGTATGAGGTAAAAAATCATCAGTAATCCTTGTTCATGCAAAATGAATAAGGCAATATTATTAGATAAAATTTTGTACATTTTGAGAGCACAAGTCATTTTCAGTAACCTTATCCCAACCTCTGAATCCATGTAATACAGATATTCTCTCATTTAGGAACTCATTCTGGGAGGACATATAAAGTTCCCTAAGTACATGAAATGCTGATATGGCATTGAATAAATGAAAAAGGAAGTTCTCCTCCAGAATAGCACAAACTCTTCCAGTTATGAGAGGTTTACGCCACTTCCCCGTAAAGTGCATCAATTTAGAAAGCAGCAGAAAGGAGATCTAACTATAGTTGAAAACAAGAAAAAAACAAAAATTTCAAGTACTAAGTTCTCCGTCAATGCCAATACCCTCTAATCGGTAGCAGAGTCTTCATTTGACCAGAAAAAACAAGGTTGATGGTATCTGCTAAATAGGAATAAATAGACAAACAAATAACTTACGGAGTCCAAACATCTCTGCGAAATGGAGAACCATCAGTTACAATGGAGTAAATCAATGTCCCTAGCATCAGACAGCTCAAAGCGGGAGACAGAATTCTTGCAGTTAAAAGATAACATTTCCTCTGTTGTTCTGTTTCAGTCCTAAATAACAATATCTCATCAGTTCATTATAAGTTAAGGTCATTTTCACAAAGAAAACAAACAAATATATCTGCCAGTAATGTAGCAACGATAAGGATTAAGGAAAGCTTCAAACTCCATAAACATTTATATTTTTTATTTTTTAAAGGAAAATTATCTGTATCAGTTACAGTTTTAGTACAATTGTTTTCTGCAAAGAGTAGGTTATTAATACAGTTCATAACTGCAAGACCTGATAGTACACTGCAAGGTCTTGTACAAAAGAAACAGCCACAATAAGGGTAACTAGAAAATACAGAGCATGATATGAATGATCCAAATTGCAGTTAGAAGCACCATTGTTAATCCACTAAATGATCTTGGATGACTGATATATTTAAGAAACCAATATACTTAAGAAGTGATATGCGATTATGCATAATAGTACTTTATTTTGGGAAGCTACATGTTACATAATTACAGAGAAAGCCAATGCTCGTGACCAAATAACAAAATAATTCACCCAAAATTATCTCTTTAGTAGATTGCTGATAAGAACACTGGTATTTTTTATTGTTAAGAAATACTTGATTTTAGTTGTTTTTCCCAATGAAATCCAAACATACCATAAAATATGAGAATAATTCAACATCTTAGAGAGCATTAAAGTCACACTTACCTTTAATCTAACTCTTGTAACAAAATGAAAGATATAACTAACATATAAACCGGGCACATATTTAAAGTATTCAACTGGTAATTTCTCCTGCAAAAAATGGAGGATGCAATATTTCGTTGACTAACCTGTTTTTTTCCTATAATTGGAACTTCATTTTCCAAAATGGGGATGAAGCATTTGAACACTAGTCTTGTCCAAGACAAATGCAAAATTTCGATAAGCCAAAGTGTGATATTTTACCTTCTTTGACTTCACCGCTATAATTATATGATCAATGAAGAGTAAAACAATGAACAATGAACAAGAATATGCCAGACCCATTACAGGCTATGTTTCTAACATTGTCTTGACCTGTGAAGAGATGTAATTCCATTTCCTTAATTCTGAGAACCACATTTTTCTAGATATTTTCACTGCATGCCTACTCTGAACAAAGCAATAGGCATGATACAAAACTGAAGCAAAAACAACAAGAGTCAGCTCTTGTTGACAACAATTATTTATTACACATGCAAATATATTCTCCAACTAAACACCAAAGTTGTGCATGATATTTCAGCTTCACGAGTATCCTCAAACAGTTGGAGATGCATACA
>DF368898.1:0-14371 GCA_000787875.1 Solanum virginianum
ATAAGCTATTATTGAAATTGCCAACACAAAAGTTTAACCATTTTTGTTACGATTTTAGTTATAAAATTTTATTTATAATATAATCTTTTATAATAATTGGAATAATTTTTCATTTTAAATCTTTTTAAACTATCTTTAAAAGTAGTACACGAGAAAGTCAATGTGTTATTTGAAAATTTTATAAAAATATTTTCTTAGTTAAATAATGTCAAAACTCAAAACATGTTAGAAAGTATGTACTTTAAATTTTTATAATTAATCAAAATTATAAATTATTTTTTTTATAATATATGTTAATTAATTTTATAATATATGGTACAAATGTATATTTATCTATTAATATTTTTTTTAAAAAATAATATGCATCTTAGATAACTAATTGTTATTTATAATGGTACATGATTATCAAATATTAGTCTTGCTTCAGACATGGTAGACAACGGTATGATAAGAATCATAAATATTTTGTTAATATATTTTTAGACTAACTAACATCAATCCAATAAGGTCATGCATTAATAATGTTGTCTTGCACACCTATATTTAATAGTTTTTGAATTATTACTTATATTTATTATTGATATGATCTCTAATTAAATAATTTAATTAATAATTATGTTTAAGTAATTATATATTTATAATTTACATACAAAATAATATAAATTATAATAATTAACAATTAAAATATTTTAAAATCTTGTAAAAAAATTTGACTCTCAAAGTTCTACCTGTGGCATATAAATTATTACTTATATATAAGCGGTAGTTTGAAGAGATCTCATCAACGTGCTTGCTTCATCAATGAGGGACAATTTGATCATTTTTTGTATTCTTCTTTTAATTTATTTTTAATTATATATTACAAAATATGAAAAAAAATTATAAATAACAATAATCAACAATTTAAAATGTTTAAAATCATGTAAAAAATTTTGACTCTCGAAAATTCTAGTTGTGCCACATAAATTATGTAAAGTAACATAAAAATATAATAAATCACAATAATTAACAACTTACATATTTAAAAGATACTAGTTCAATGCACATGCTTTGCACGTATGTGCCGCGTCAATTTTAAAATTATATATAAATAGTACTTGCCATTAAATAAGTACAATATTCATGTAAATAAAATTAAATAAATACTATTAGTTTGATGCAATAGTTTAGTGTATTGTGAAACGACAAAGATGAGAAAATAAATCCAATTGCTTATAATATAGATATGTTAATAGTTTTTAACACGTAAAGTAATAACTTAGAGTTGAATAATTAGAAGTTAAATAATTAAATAATTAAAATTTAATGTAACAAAAGATTCCTAAATATAAAAGGAGTAGTTTAATATCTCCAATAAAATTTTACTGAATTTTTTTTTAAATTTGTTATATTACATACTTTTATTAACAAAATATTTAATAGTAAAAAATTTAGTTAATTATTTACATAGTCCTAAATCAAAAGTGAATTTTAAATATAAAGAAATTCCAATCGAAAAGTGAATCTTGAAACTAAACAAATAAAAGATTAAATAATAAATTTTAAAAAAATTGTGAAAGGACGAATTTATCCAAAGGAGAGTATTTTAATGAAAGATAAGAAAATTCAAATAATATTTCTAAGGGTCTTCATGCTTCTTATATAGTATGTATAGATAAAATTTTTTTAGAGAATTTATGGCATAAATTAGGATGGAGGAGTAACATAGATTATTTGAAATTATGTAAAAATACTATCAATCATAATTATTAATAATTTAAAATATATATAGGACATATTTATAATTATCACATAAATTGGGGCAGAAAAATAATATATATCATTTGAAAATGACGTAAAAAGTACTATAAATAGCAATAATTAAGAGTTTGAAAATTTAAAAGTCATATAAAATTTGGTTGCCTATCAATATTCCACCAGTGTCGTATATTGGAATGCGAAAGTAAAATATATTATTTAAAAATTACGTAAGAGGCACTATAAATGATAATAATTAATAAATTTATAACATCTAAGTTCATATTAAAAATTTGGTTAACTCTCCAAATTATATCTGTGATACATAAATTAAAATTAAAATATATATAGTGAGACCATGCTAGCAGGGTCTCTTATATTTAGTATTACTATATAAGAAAGGGAATAAGCACACACTGCTCCGTCAATGGGTATGCTTTCTCGTAATTATTATTGAATTGAGGGTTAATTTTATCATTTAATAAATTCTACTTTATTATTATTTTGTTTATTTATTTTGATAAAAAAGAAAATAAACTTACACGTCTCCGTCAACGTGTGTGCTTCCCTATATTTAATGTTGAATTGAGGATTATTTTTGTCATTTAATGATTTTCACTTTACTATTTTATTTCTTTATTTTAATAAATTAAAACAATTTTATTATTTTTATTCAATACTACTTTTATTATTAAATAACTATATAAAATAATAGTAGTTTGTATTAAAATTTTAAATTATAATTGATAAATATAATTTTAAAAATTCTATTAAAATTGATTTGTCTTATAAAAATAAATAGTAAATAATTTTTTATAGAGCAAAATAAATTCAATTCATTGAGAAAAATATAAAGAATAATTAGTCAAGAAACTTTATAAATTAGTTCTATAAAATATTTATAACAATATTCAATTCACTGAAAAAATATAAAGAATAATTAGTCAAATAACTTTACAAATTAGTTCTATAAAATATTTATAACACTCTTATATCAAAAAAATTATGATAACAAAATTTTCATTTTAAATATTTAGCATCAATGCAATTCTTTTCATTGTATGTTATGTATAGAAGAAAAACAAATTGATAAAGAAAAAAATAAAAAATAAAGAATTAAAAAAGATACGAGGGTATTAATGTTTTGTGGAACTCAAAAATTCTTGTAATAAACTCTAAAGAAGGGGAGACTAAGGTTACGAAGTAAGATCAGCTGGTTAACGAAAGCTCAGGTTATGAAATCGCTTAGCCGCCCCTTTTGCTAAAACTCGAGCAGTTTCTTGAAAACTTGCTTCAGATATGAAACTTTGAGGATTGAGAGATGCTCTTGTTATTCCCAATAAGATGACTCGGTAATAGATCGCTTCTTCCAAAGCACGACCTATTCGTTCTGCTCGCAACAATCCAATAAGTTCTCCGGGTGAAATACTTCCTAAAATCCATCAATTTTGCTTTAAAAAATTTAACTTTATTTTGAAAAGAAAAGGCTATTATGATCTTTTTATCTTTGTGGCCATTTTTGGGTCAAATTTTTGTGGCCAAATAGCATTTCCCGTATAAATAAAGCTGATCTATTACTCTATAAGCTTTGTCAATTACTCCCTCTATCCAATAATAGTTGTCAATTATTGATTTGACACAAAAATTAAGAAGTAATAAATGATAAGAATAATTGTATTAAATAATCTATTGAATATATGTCTTTAAAAATGTAATAAGGAGAACTAATGATAAAGGTAAATTAGGAGCTAAGTGTAAAATTACCTCATAGAGATATAGAGCTTATTTTCGAAACACCCTTGGCTCAAATATAATAATCCCAAAAAAAAATAGATATAGAATAATGACTACAATGAAAAACAATGACAATTCTACAAATAAAAATAATAGCAAAATAAATGACGAACAGTAACAACACAATATATAAATACACGATTAATCTTACTAACCTACTACCTCACAAAGCAAGACGACATCCTACCCCTACTAGCCTATTAACCTTCTACCCTAATGTGTGACCTATATTCCTTTCTATCTAAGGTTATGTCCTCGGTAATATGGAGTTGTGTCATATCCTGTTTAATCATCTCTTCCAAATACTTTTTCGGTCTACTTCTCTACCCCTCCGCGTAACTTCTAAATCCAACTTCTCACACGCCCAAAACATCTCATTCTCGTTTCTTTCATCTTGTCTGCAACATAAGTCACCCCTATCTTCTCTCGAATAACCTCATTCTTAATCTTATCATACACAGTATATTCACATATCCATCTCAAGATCATCAACCCCACAACATGCATCTTCTGAACATGCGAGTTTTTTATTGACCAACACTCCATCCCATATAGCAAAGACAGTCTAACTACTATTCTCTAACATTTACTTTTAAATTTAGGTGGTATCTTTTTATCACACAATACTTTATAGACAAGCCTCCATTTCATCCATGATGCCCCAATGCGATGCATGTCATCATCATCATCAATACTACTCTGGATGATGGATCCAAGATATTTAAAGCTCTCTCTTGAAAATAAGAATAAACAGAATATGTTTATTCATATTTTATTTGTGATTGCAATTTATCTTTTCATCATATTAAAATTGTTGAAAACAAACTGGCATGCCTGATAGGACCAAATCTGCCCTTCATCTCTTCTCTCATTAATCAAATCTGCAAATCTGAAACCAGCAACAGTGAAAAAAATAATATTTCAAGCCCTGTCTTTGAGTTTTATCAGGTCTATACTTCGAAATGTCTTGAAGCAGGGACATTTGTAGATATCAAAATTTTGTAGGACTCTACAAGATGAGTCCTATTTTAGTCAGAATTTCTTCGAAGCTACTCTACCCTAAACTCTATTTCAGTCCGGATATACACCGGCCCTCGAATTTGGAGAAATTTTAACCACTAACGGCCCTCAAATCTGGAGAAATCTTAGGAGAGAAGAATCAAGGGTTAAACAGATTTGTATCCCATTGTTTATCAATAAAATTATATTTTTTCATATTTTATTTGTGATTGCAATTTATATTTTCATCACATTTAAATTTGTTGAAAACGAATTGAATCATAAAAGGAAAAAAAATAAATTCTTAGTCGATTCCCCAGAACAGTGATTGAATTTAATTGTTGAACAACGTTTTAACAAATGTGTATATACAGAACACAATAAAGAGTTATTTTCAAAAAATTAGATGGAGTACATTATGTGGTATAATTAAACTTTGAAGAAGTTGTGCATGCATGAAGTTATGCAATTGAACGTGAGTGCACATGGGGAGTAGTTAATTGCTTAGATTTTGCAATCATAACTAACAAACAACATTTATGTGGGGAATATATAGTGTTAAATATGTTAGGTTATGGAAAGTACGCGTGAGCACTTCAATGCCACACTTCTTTATCAATCGGAGAAGTGGGGTTGTATGTATGTCAAGGGGAAATGAATGATCCATTTTTACTTATACTACAAATGTGACATGTTACCAAACAAACAATGATATTTCATCACTCCTTATTAACTTATATTAGTTGAGTAGTAATAATAAATAGAATTATAAGGATAAAAAATTTTTTTCATGAGAAATGTTTTGGGAATGGCAATCGTTTCTTACTTCTATGAAGTCTTTTCTTTTGCTTATCCATTTTTTAAAATTTTATTCAATACTATACATACATTTTCTCCTATTAGGCCTGTGGGTTATATTTTTTCCGTAGGATTTTGGATGTTTTCTTTTTGGCTTGAAGAAATTTCACGGTGAAGCAGCCGGAGGCCAGAAGCATAGAACGATGTCAATGTCCTTGAATATCAAATGTGGCATCCCTAACAAGTGTGTTTAGCACGAAGGAAAATATTTTTAATGAAAATGATCTCTTAAAATATGTTCTGTTAAAAAATAAATAGATTTCTTAATGAATAAGTAAGCCAAAAAAAATCTCAAAAATATTTATATATAATATAGCAAAACACTATGTGAAAATAGAATGAGATAGAGAACGAGTGTTCAGAGTGAAATCCATCCGCAGCCGGTCCTTTATACCAACCACAGTCTTCCAAACTCGATGGATAATGGGCCCATCTCTCTACCCTTCTCCACTTAAATACCATACTTTCCATTAGAGAAGTCATTTTCTGCGTTATAAAGGAGGACTTGCTTTTTTTGAGATAATGTCTCCAGACATATTTTGACAATTCAAGATGAAAAAATTTAAAACATATTTTTTGGTCCATCACACCACGTAACAGTGAGAGTTGGAATTGAAATCTGTAATTCTCAAAAGAAATCCCATGGCTCTTCATTCTTTTCCAAACAACGAAAAGGATATCCATTCTGTTGAACAAAATTCTCCTCTGTACTTCCAATAAACAAGGAATAACTTTATTACATAATTATTGCATCTGTTTCCAGTTTTGGCGGAAAAACCTATATACGATTCTGTGATTATTTGTTCTTTCTTTCAGTAGACTGAGGAATACACGGAAAGAATGAAAAATGAGGCAAAATAATTTTGCAAAGTTCTACAGATGTAATCTTTTTTAACAACATATCTACAATGCATAAACTTGCACAAAATGAGAAGGGGGTAAAGCAAAACTGCGTCCCAGGATGTATATTACTCTGAAAAACCGATAAAACCTGTCAAACCAGATATGTATGGGAGTTGTGGTGAAAATGTATGTCCCATAAGAAAAAATATAGTTTACAATGATAAAGCCCACAGGATGACTAACTTGAAATAGAAGCAAACAAGTACCCTGTTATTTCTATCTCCGCCACGGAGTTCTCCAAGCAGTACAATAGTTATTCTCAATAGAAAAAGTTCAAAAGGAGATGGATTTCTTCAAGGAAGTGTACGCTGATAAAGAGGCAAAGCTCCCAAAGCTTCACGTTCTGCATTCTCCCTTTTAACCTGCAAATTACACAAACCAAGTGCATTAATGACCACTCTAGTTAAGGTATTAAGCTCTAACAACATAAGGCAACTAATGAGCATGAGGTATGATCATCCTGAATCTACAGTGATCATATAGAGCCAAAGCAGACGTACAGTATGGACCAAGCACCCACAATGCCAACCAAAAAAGGAAAAGATAAAAATTGACAGCAAGAAAGGGGAGCAGCAAGTCAACTTTTTACATGCATATTTTGCAGGTTACTGAAGATGAAACAAATAAGGCAGAGAAGAAGAAGCGAAGTTGCTCCACCAAACAAAAACAAGACAACTTTACTCTAGCCACATGGATCACAAGAAAATTAAAGGCACATACAGGGGCCAAAAAAGTGACCATTGGAAGCAGATCCAAATAAAATTAAGCTTTAAACTCAATTAAGAGATCGAGGATCATCTGATGTCTCGAGCTGACACGATGAACAGTGATGTATTCTCATGGAATCTGGAAACGCAACTGAACCATCCAGAGGTGAAACCAGAAATAGAAAATGAAAACTTACAAGAGCCAGCATATCCTGAAGATAGCTCCTAAAAGGTGTTTGCATTGCCTGCAAGAGTTGGTCAAAACTATATCAATAACGAACAAGTTAAATACCAACATAAGCATCTATTATTTTAGTTAATATTAGAACAAGGAACAATCAAAGCTTTCCCAACCCAATAGATGGTTATAGTCAATCACTCCCTGCTCTCCAAATCCAAACAATCCCCCAAAAAACAAATGCACTTTTCACAAATGCTCTAATTTCTTCTGGAACACCCTGAGAGAAGGCCAATGGTTCAATCCTTCCTTCCAGAAAGAAACAACATGAAGGCGAAGAGGTGGGAAAAAATAAAAAACAAGATCATGGACTTTCAAGAGTCGGCTTTCACAATATACAGAGCGGGGATTATCTTTGACATTAAAACCAAAAGGCATTTGAATTACCTGCAAAGTTGGTTAAACTTTAATGAACATCTAAATTAGTTAATAGTAGAACAAGGAACAATCGTAATTTCCCCATCCCAATGTTGGTTATAATCAATTGCTCCCTGCCCCTCCAATCAAAACAATTCCAAAAGAACACATGGAAGTTGTCTCAACCCCTACACTTGAGACAATTCAACTGCCTTTGAAAGTGTAAAAGCATGGTGGATGAAGATGTAAAAAGGAGATGAGGTAGACTTAGAATCCCAGGAAAGTAAGTTGTCTCAAAAGACCTACACTCTTGGAATCCATGCAAATTTGGCATAAAATAGGATATAAACCAACAAAATAACTATGCCACAAACCCAAACAAGTTGCACAAATTTCCAAAAGATAGGATATAATTGAAGAAAAATATCCACAAGTCTATAACAGTTAGTTCAGATATATGTTTTAGCCATGTTGGTACATGTTTTTAGAACTCCGTTTTTTAGGAGTACTTTATCCTTGTCATAAATCTATATAGCAGTAGAAGATAGATTGGCTTGATAAGAGTTCAAAAGGGAAATCCTGATTAATAAAGATTGTTTATAAACGACATATTGAGGTCTCATCTAAATTAGTTAATTCCTCTAGACACACAGTAAACCACACTGAGCTCAATTTTGGTAATAAATAAATGGGGAACAGAAAAGAGAGGCAAGAAAGAATCAAAGAAGAATTTCAATCTCATGTTTCACAAAAGTGCTTATTTGATTGGGAAGTCTTCTTCACTAATAAATCAACCAACTAAACTCGTGTTTGTCTAGTCAATTCAATCCACATGAATCGAGGCAAACACCTTCCATACACCCCACAGTTGGGAATTAATGATGGGTTGGGACTTCTGACACCAAGCCTATAGAGGAGAGAAAAAACTGCTAATATGATTTTACCGGCTCTGCTTCCTCCAACTACGAGTTTGCCTTAGAAAACACATTGACAACCCTCTCATTACACTCCCGCCACCAATCAAACAATGAAATCTAACTGCTACAGTTTCTCTCTCATGGAACAGAAGGTCTAGATATAACACTTCCCTTATTATTTAATTATTGAAAATAAAGAATAGGAAAGGCCATCCCAAACCATAATGCGAAATTTTACACCAAATGGTGTTAACGCCATATAATACAAACCAACTCCAATGCACTACACTAGATTATGCACTAAAAAGAATATTCTTTATATATTCTTCTCGCTCTTCAATATTATATTACTCCCATCGTCCCATTTTATGAGACATCTTTTCCTTTTTAGTCCGTCCCCAAAAGATGTCACTTTAATATGATTAGAAATAATTTAACTTTAAAATCTCTCTTTTACCCTTAATGAAATGATACAACCACACAAATATCTAACAATTATTTTAAACCACAAGTTAAAAAGTCTTCCTTTTTACCGTGCCAAGTCAAACGCCACAAAAAAAAGGGACAAAGAGAGAATTAATTTTATTTTATTATATTTTCTTATTTTGTAAAAAAAAAAATCCTTTCTTTTTCCTTTTTCCTTTTTTTTTTTACACCTTTACCCTATATAATTCATACTGTTTTTCTTATGAATACATATATATATTAATTTATAAAATACACATACATACACACACACATATAAAGCTTATAATAAAATTAAATTATATTTTATATAAAAGCCACAAAAAAAAAAGGACAAAGAGAGAATTAATTTTATTTTATTATATTTTCTTATTTTGTAAAAAAAAAATCCTTTCTTTTTCCTTTTTCCTTTTTTTTTTTTACACATTTACCCTATATAATTCATACTGCTTTTCTTATGAATACATATATATATATATTAATTTATAAATACACATACATACACACACACATATATAAAACTTATAATAAAATTAAATTATATTTTATATAAAATAATGTCTACATAATTAATTTATAAAAATATTACATAAAATATAATTAGGTATTTAATTAAAAACATACACCAAAAAAACAATTAGGTACTTCATTACATATATGCACCACAAAATAATTAGGGATATTGATGTCGATGAATATTGTACACCAAACACCAAATTTTACTAACCATTTGTGTGTAAACCAACTCCAATCCACTACACAAAATTTACACTAAAAGAGACTATACCTCTTATATACTTCTCTCTTTAGTATGATATATTTATTTTTTATTTTCAAAAATGTTATATAATACCAAAAATAATAAAATAATAAAAAGGTGATTTGATGTTGATGAGTAGTGTCACACCAAATTTGGTGTGCGACATTATTCACACTAAAATGGTGTAAAATATAGTGTTAGTTTAGAGTTCAAAAACCTTAAATTTTACACCAAAATCCTAAATTTTACACCAAAATAGGATTTTGGTACAAAATTTAGGGTTTTTGAGCTTCGATCCAGCACTATATTTAACACTATTTTACTGTGTGGATAGTGTCACCATTCATTGACACCAAATCACTTTTTATTATTTTATCATTATTATATAATACTTTTAATTTAATATATGATCAATTCTAAGTTGCGGACTTCTTCACTTTCAATGCCGCACCCATTTCGGATTCTCCAAAAATACACTATTTATGGCGAAACGCACCCACTGACACTTTTGAAGAGTCCGAGCTACATAGGATAAATTATATGTTCTAATTGAGTCTCTAATATAATTAATTCTTTTTTATATAATAACTTTGTAATATAAACTTTAAATCTTAGTTTTGATTTATAATTTAATCTTAGAGCACTTTCACCTTTACTTTCTCAAACCACTACTATCTTGCCAAAAAGAAAGAAAGAACGTCTGAGTTAAGAGAAAGAAAATAGACACATCCTTAATTAATAATAATATAAAGGCATGCTCCTTATGTATGTACTTTTAGCTAAGAGTGTTTAAGGTAAGATTTTTATAAATTAATTTCCATTTAAAAATATAAATTAATTTTATTATAAATTATAACTGTAAAATAACATATAATCATAACAAAAATAAGAAGTGCAAATACAAATTATTGTTAATAAATAACATAACAATAAACATTCAATAAAGTTGTGATTGACATACATCAAAATTGAAAAATATAATGCATAACATAATAACTTAGAAATTTACAATGAAAATATTTCTTAAATTGTGTTATATCAATGATTTCACTTTTGTTTATATAATACATTAATATGTATAACATTTGCTAGCAATTTATATTATTTGAAATTTTATGATATAAAATAATTTTATATTAAATTAAATATTATATAAGAAAAGGATATGAATGTCGGGTGAATATTAATTAAAAAAAAGAAAGGACTTGTTTTATGAAATAAAAAACAATTATACAATACTGAACAAAGAAGAATATAAAGGAAATATTGTTTTTTAGTGTAAATTTTAGTGTAGTGCATTAGAGTTGTAAAATTTGATGTTATGAGTAGGAAATGGCCTAATAGTACAAAATTTAGTGTTTGATTGGAGATGTAAAACACCAAATTTTATACCAAAGTAGGATTTGGTGTTGGGTTGGAGACCTAAATCAAAAAAGCCCCATATAACATATAACAAAGCTTTTCTTTTATTTGAAATGATGCACAACTACTATTTTATATCTAACTGTCGCCTAAAGAATATTAGTTATTAGGATGCTCAATAAGTAAAAAACATCCAACCTCACATAAACGAGCTATCAAGGTATATTTCCCAAAAGTTTAATCATCAACAGTGGCTACTGTTGTGTGTTAGTTAAAGGTAGATATTCATTTATATGAGTGAACTAACAGAGTATGTTTGGCCAAACTTCTAAAATAAGCTTATTTTTTTGATAACCGAGAAATCCGACTGTGGCTTGCCCTTCGGACGAACTATAGCCTTCTAAACTTGGTGGATATGGGCCCACCTCTCTACCCTTCTCCACTTAAATACCAGGCTTTGCCTTGCATGGCGTGGGGCTTGAACCTGTGAGCTCAGCCACAAATCCTCCACCCTTCGCCACTCGAGTTAGGCCCTGGGGGCCTAAAATAAGCTTATTTTGAAAAGTGCTTTTGGGGAGAAACAGTTTGTGTTCAGCCAAAAAATTCAAGAAACACTTTTGAGCAGCAATTAGTGTTTGGCCAAGCTTTCTAAAAGTGCTACTAAGTGTGTTTTTCTCAAAAAGTACTTACGAAAGAAAAGCTACTTTTTAGCTTCTAAAAATACAGCTTATGCTACTACTCCACAGAAGCATTTATTTCCCCCCAAAAGCTAGGTCAAACACATGATTTTAAAATAAGCACTTTTGGCCTCCTAAAACCTTGGCCAGATGACTATATATGCAGCATCACCACCTTCAAGTCAATGTTTTTGCGTTCGCTTGCTTTATCAACTCCAACCCCACCATTCGTTAGTACTTCTTTTGGTGACGACTGACGAGAACAAAATAAGCAAATGAAAGAAGACAGCAAAGTAAAGAAGAGGGGAAAAAAGGACGGAGCACTCAAAAGTGTTCTTTGAATGTTAGCATTTATTGTCAGCTGCACAAATGCTTCACATGAAGTTACATATAATTCAATTTATCTTAGTGCAGCATAAGATGGGATTCTATAAAGTACCTGGAGATCCTCTGGGAGGTACTGGTGCTTCAAGGAGAGATCCATGGCACGCAGAAGGCGCTGGTTTCTGGCATCAACAATTTCCCTTGGAAGGCGATTAAGTGCTTCCTTCACGTCCAAGTCATACATCGGATCATACAAATCATCATATCTGAGCCCTTGTTTCACGAAAAACCATAATCTAAAGTTAACAAGCAGCTCAAAGGTATAAAAACATAGTGTGATACTGTAGCTCAATCAGAATAATTGAAATAGTGATATTACTAAATGCTATTTCCTTCTCTTTTGTCTACTTGTTTTTGATTTGTTTTATATGTTTATATATTTATAAGTTGCTGAACTATGCATCAAAAGTCTTTGGAATGAGACTGCAAAATGATTCTTTTTGCAGAAGAAACAACACAAAGAACCCTCTCAACTCTAAACAGGAACCTAACAACTTTTGGTTGGAGAAAACAAGTGATAAAATTTTTTGCTTTTGAACCAAACTGGATTGCCATCAAGATAGCTGAAATGGTGATATATATAATGATATATGTATATATTAAATGGATTAGTACGAATGATCCAGATGCTGATACATGTTTTTACTATCCTGACAAATGATAGGGATATAATTATTAAAAGGTAGTGTTAATTCACATCCTCAAGCAAACACATTGCAAGGAGAATACCATCAACTTATGTTGGACAGAAACCATATCCAGATGAAATTTAAACACTCAAATTTAACTACTAGGTCAAGACTTCATTGTAGAAATCAAACAATTGGAATAATAATAAAGCTGTGAAAGTTTGTATACAGGAAAGAATAGATCCCTAAATATCAATACCTCAAATGCTAGAATATGTATTTACACAGATGAAAAAGAAATGATCATAGAAATGCATAAAGTACATAAAAGAGCAAGCTGGGCCAGAGAAAATAAAATCGGAGCAATTTCAAATGGCAATAAACACATGTACAAAGGGCAAATTGAAGAAGAATATACCAAGGTTTTTATTTTTGGGTGAAGTACAGTCGATAAGTAAACACGGCCCTAATGCTAGAATACATCACAATATATAGAATCAATAAGCAATTCAAAACACAGGATGGCCTTAAAGGGACAGAAACAAACTACTTTTATGGTAGTAGTAGTAGTAGTAGTACAGTCCAACTTATTACCTCTATAACCACCTAAGCTTTGGCAAATGGGAATAAATCCCTTATTTTATATGCGTGATTTATACCTATAATCCATTTCAACATTTGCTACAGATCTAATCATCACTACGATTTTCAGCAAAATAAGTCGTATAAACAATCCCTGTGTGCTAATTCAATTTTAATTTTAATATAATATACAACAATCGCTTGAATCAGAACCAATATTAATCCAACATGTATCGCAATAGAGATGAATAGATCTACATAATTATTGTTTTACCGTAATTACGGAGGCGAGACGAGAGGGTTTTCATGTGGATGGCGGCGAGAGGGTTCTTCTTCGGATCAACGAGCCATCTGGAGAATGACGATGCCATGTTCGATTGCTAACACAAACACAGTTTCTCTCTGCGATTAAAGATTCGGGATTTTCTTTTTCTGGAACGGCCTTAGGTTTAGGCTTTATATGAACTAGGGCGCTTTCGGGTGCTTTGACGCTTTTGCCCAAACAAAAACACCTCAAATTTTACTTTTATTTGTCATTTATTCTTAAAAAATAGATTTTCACTTTTATTTATCACTTTGACATATTAAGAAAAGATAATTATTTATTTTTATATTTTATTCTAAACATTGAATACTTATTCTTCAAACTCATTTTTTAAAATGTAATACTCCTTCCGTCTTGTCATGACCCAACCAATGGGCCGTGACTGGCACCCGATTGGGGCACCCAAACAGAACTTCCAAGCCAAACTCAAATAATAGTACTATTCTATTTACAGAAATTTCGGCAGAGTTTCCTCTGTTTCACTAACTAGCCACCTGAAATCAGAAGACTCCAACAGACAGAACAGACAGATCATATACATATCTATATATGTACGGGCCAACAAGGTCACCATTGCAGTTAAACCGCCCAACAAACATAGCAAACAAACGTAGTATCCAAACTGTCTGACATGTTTCCAACTCACAGCATACAAACATAATATACAAACTAACTGA
>DF368890.1:5496-16003 GCA_000787875.1 Solanum virginianum
AAATAGAAACTCACATTTATGGACTGTAAAGACAATCAAACAGCCTGATTATACCACTACCAACCTATCCTTTCTTAAATACACATGTAATACCTCATAGTATAACAAATAAAGAAGAGAAACAACTCATAATCAACAAGAAAAACACACAGCAACATCAACAACACATGCTGTCCAGAAATTCTAGTTTCAATACAACCATCATGCTCTCTCGTCTTTCCTAGGTAAAACATATCAAACACATAAATAAACTTACTTACCTTTCCCCTCACATGTAGGACTTACAAAAGAAGCCTTAAAGTCTCTTAAAATGGCTTGGAACAAAAGCAAAACGTTGAGACCAAAGTAGAGAGTAAACTGCTTGTTTGTTCTTTTGTTTAGGTCTTCAAAGTGTATGAATTGTGAGAGCTGCTTAGGTCTCTTTTTGAAGCGATTTTGGCCTACTTACTAAGACTATATTAGCCTCACATACTAAGCTGGTGATGCAGCTATTTCACTTATTTCATACTACGCCCTTTAACGCGAGATGCAAACACTTTGAAAATTAGCACTAATTTGAAAGTCCATGTAATGTTTCATGTGTATAGTACAAATACTTATAGTGCATGTGTGGGGCGTTACAGACCTCTCACTGGCCGTGTGGTCTCCCTTGAGAGGACATTTCATCCAAAGTTTGTCTAAAATGAAATTCTCAAGCTCTAACGACGTCGAACAATACCCGGGTTATTACATCATCTCCTCCTTGGGAACATTCGTCCTTGAATATGCAAGGACAAGGCTTGAATTAGGACATGAAACTTCCAAACACAAGATACGATACATAGATCATCATTTGAAAATTATAAAGTATTCAAAACTCATGCCGAAACATACTAAAATCATTCAAAATATTATGAAAATCATTTTAATGCACATGTAAGCATGCCATGCCATGGGACTCAAGAATGAAAGGATTGGGACCAATTGGAAAAGAAAGAACATAATACCTTAGGCTTGAGTAGATTGGAAAAAAGGGGGATATTGCTTCATCATGTCCAACTCCACTTCCCATGTAGCATTCTCCACATGTTGGTTCCTCCAAAGCACCTTTACCGAAGCCACATCCTTATACAAAGCCATTTTACTTATCTATCCAAATTCTCTGTCGTTACATCCTCATAAGACTAGTTCTCTTCAACCTCAATACCCTCCAAAGGCACAATTGTATTAGGATCACCAACCATTTTTCTCAACATAGACACATGGAAGACCGAGTGGATAGAACTCAAATCCGGGGGCAACTCCAACCTATAAGCCACATTCCCAATCCACTCAATAACCTCATAAGGGCCTACATATGGACTTAGCTTTGCCTTTTTGCCAAAATGCATCACTCCCTTCATAGGTGAGACTTTCACAAACACCCAATCTCCCATAAAACGTAAAATCCCTCTTCCTAACATCTAAATATGACTTTTGGTGATGTTGGGCCGTCATCAACCTCTCTCTAATCAACTTTACTTTCTCTATAGCCTCCATCACCAAGTTCGTCTAATCAAAGCCACCTCTCCGAATTGAAACCACCTTACTAGAGATATACATCTCTTACCATACAAAGCCTCAAATGGTACTATACCAATGCTAACATGGTAACTGTTATTATAAGCAAACTCAATCAGTGGAAGATGGTCATCGCAATTACCCTTGAAGTCCAACACACAAACCCTCAACATATCTTCCAAGGTTTGAATTGTCCTATCGGCTTGTCCATCGATTTGAGAGTGAAAGGCGGTGTCAACTTGACCTTAGTACCAAGTCCCTTTTGAAACGACCTCCAAAAGTGAGGCTTGGAACAAAAGCAAAACGTTGAGACCAAAGTAGAGAGTAAACTGCTTGTTTGTTCTTTTGTTTAGGTCTTCAAAGTGTATGAATTGTGAGAGCTGCTTAGGTCTCTTTTTGAAGCGATTTTGGCCTACTTACTAAGTACAGATTTGAATATTCTCGGCACCAATAATAGTCATAACCGATAGGTAGTGAGCTAACTTAGTCATTTGGTCGACAATAACCCAAATGGAATCAAGTTGCCTTCGGGTCCAAGGCAAACCAACCACAAAATCCATATTCACATCCTCTCACTTCCAAGTAGGGATCTCAATGTCTTGAGCCAACCCACCGAGCCTTTGGTGTTCTACTTTCACTTGTTGAAAATTTAGGCATTCAGATACAAACTTGTATATGTTCTTCTTCATACCATGCCACCAATACACCTCTCTCAAATTCCGATACATCTTAGTTGATCTCGGGTGAATAGAATAATGAGAGTTATGGGTTTTACTGATGATAACATTTCTAAGATCATCCATATCTGGAATATATAACCGATCTTGATACTGAAGTACCCCATCTCCCCCTTGGGAGAAAACCTCAATGTTCTTTTCTTCAATGAACTTCTTCAATTCAACCAAGGATAGATCTAGATCTTGTTTAGCCTTCACATCAACAACCATCGAGAATTTGGCCACATTTTGAACATGTGTACCACTATCATTGGAGTAGGCCAATCTAACACCCAACCTAGCCAAACGGTGAACATCCCTTGCTAACTCCTTCTTCCCCTCCTCAACATGAGCCACACTCCCCATAGAGAACCTACTAAGTGCATATGCTACCATATTTGCCTTGTCGGGGTGATATTGAACACTCATGTCATAGTCTTTTAGGAGTTCCAACCATCTTCATTGCCTCAAGTTAAGATCCTTTTGAGTGAACACATATTGCAAGATCTTGTGATCGGTGAAAACATCAATATGCACCTCGTACAAATAGTGTTTCCAAATTTTCAAAGTAAATACCACCACCGCTAACTCGAGATCAGGAGTCGGGTAATTACATTCATGCACCTTCAGTTGCCTTGATGCTTAAGCTATCACCTTACCATGCTGTATAAGTACACAACCAAACCCAATTCGAGAAGCATCACAATATACCACAAACCCATCCAAACCATTTGGTAGAGTTAAAACAGAAGCTGATGTAAGATGATCCTTCAAAGTTTGAAAACTTTTTTCGTACTCATCCATCCACACAAACTTAACTTTCTTTTGGGTCAATTTAGTCAATAGGTATGCAATGGATGAGAACCCTTCAACGAACCTCTTATAATAACCCGCTAACCCAAGAAAGCTTCGAACGTTTGAAGGAGTCAACGGTCTAGGCCAATTCTTCATTGCCTCAGTCTTCTTCGGATCCACCTTTAACCATCACCAGACACCACGTGGCCAAGAAAAGCCATTTCACCCAACTAAAAGTCATATTTGCTAAACTTGGCATACAACTTCTTCTCCCTCAAGGTTTGTAGAACTAACATAAAATGATCCATATGCTCCCACTCACATCAGTAATAAATGAGAATATCATCAATGAAGACAACCACAAAGCTATCAAGGAAAGGCTTAAAAACCTTATTCATAAGATCCATAAACATTGTCGGTGCATTAGTTAGGCCAAACGACATCATCACAAACTCAAAGTGCATATACCTTGACCAAAAAATTGTCTTGGGAATATCACACTCTCTAACCTTCAACTGATGATACTCGGAATGTAGATCAATCTTTGAAAAGTATGTAGCCCTTTGAAGTTGGTCAAACAAGTCATCGATCCTAAGCAGCAAATATCTTATTTTTAATGCTCACCTTATTGAAATTGCCTATAATCGATACATAGCCAAAGGGATTCATCTTCCTTCCTTACAAATAACAACGGAGCACCCCATGGAGATATACTTGGCCTAATAAAATCCTTCTCCAACAAATCCTTCAACTAACATTCAACTCAGTCAATGCCATACAATAAGGAAGAATAGATATAGGTTGAGTATTCAAAAGAAGATCTATACCAAAGTCTACTTCCCTTTCAGGAGGAATACCGAGCAAGTCTTCAGGAAACATGCCCGAAAACTCATTCACCACCTAAACCGACTCAAAAGTAGGTAACTTAGACTACACATCCTTAAACCTCACAATATGATATATACACCCCTTGGATATCATCTTTCAATCCTTAACGTAGGAAATAAACCGATCCTTTATAGCGGAATCACTACCCTTCCATTCAAGTATGGACACACCGGGAGGTTGGAACTTGACCTTCTGGGTTCTACAATCTATAGAGGCATATGATGTATGCAACCAATCCATCCCAAGAATCACATCAAAATCATACATTTCAAGTTCCACAATATCACATAGGAATACCTTATGCAATAGGACAACCACGATAGACCCTATGTGCAACAACAGATTCACCCACGGAAGTATAAACAAAAAAAGGATCCTTCAAATTTCTGGACTCAAACCAAACTTAATAGTCAATAGAGGGGTCACAAAAAGACAAGTTTGCACCCGGGTCAAGCTAAGCATAAGCATCACAATCAAAGACTTTTAACATACCAGTGACAACATTCGGGGCCTCCTCAACCTCCTGACATGCATGAAGAGCATAGAACCTGTTGGGGAGATACCTTGTGGACCTCTTTGTTAGTCTTGCCCACCTCAAGCCACCTGACCTTGACCCTTTTGAGGATTCGTAGGACAATCGGCAACCTTGTGATTCTTGTCATCACACCCAAAGTAAGTGCCCAAATTCTTCGAGCATTCACTTGTGTGGGGCTTCCCACACTTGTCACATGGAGGATACTCCTTTCCTCCAACAGCTAGTGCCCTAGTAGGAGGCACTCTAACATTAGCAACTTAAGCCCCCGAACCTTGGTCTTGTTGGAAGCGACCAGAACCACCACCCTGAGAGTCAGAGAACCCACCATCAAAATGGGCCCTCTTAGGATCATGTACCCTCCTCTCTTTAAGTTTCTCCCCTTCAATCTATTCAGCATACACCATGAGTCTGTAAGTATCTATATCCCATATGAGCATAGCGGTATGACATTCATTCGCAAGCAAGTTAGAGATACCGAAAATGAACTTATGCATTCTTGCTCAGGAATCAGCCACATGTGTCGGGGCATACTTGGAGAGCTTAGTAAATTTGAGGGCATAGTCCCTCACACTCATGCTACCCTACTTAAGGTTGATAAACTCAGTCATCTTAGCTTTCTTAAGCTCAAGTGGGAAGAAATGGTCTAGAAAAGCAAGCTTGAACTCCTCCCAATTAATAGCATTACCACAAACGCTCTTCATAGACCACTGAGTATACCATATCTGTGTTACATCCTTCAACTGATTAGTAGTTAGTTCAGCCCTCTCCTCAGAAATGACACCCATGACATTAAATACTTTGATGCTCATTAATGAACTCCTGAGAATCCTCGTCAGCCTTAGACCCAAAGAACTCTGGAGGATTCATCCGGGTGAAATTCCTCACTCTAGCAACTGGAGTGGGATCCCATGGAAGATTGGCCTATCTAGTCTGAGTAGTCACCACCTGGGCAAGTATGGCAAAGGTCGTCTAGAATTCTCCATTAGAGATAGGCTCAACCGTAGGCCCTTGTGGTGCTTGACCCTCATTAGCCAGAGCCGGTCTTAGTAGGTGAGGTCATCTACGAGGCATCTTCTAAAATGGAATAACGATACCATCAAGATCAAGAAACTAAATATACTATTCGTAGCATGACAAAAGACATGAAGAAGTGAGATAATTCTTAAAACGTCATCATAGCCTCCCACTCATAGGCATGGTGCACTACACACCCATGAATAGGACTTTACTTGAAGCGGCATGTTGGACTCTTAGGTTCATTGACAAAACTAGGGCTTTAATACCATCTTTGTCATGATCCTGAACTAGGGTCTAGGAGTAACACGGCTAATGGGAACCCGAGATTACCCAAACAAGACTCAAAGTACCAAATTGCTCATCATCGGTTCGGAAGTGAATTCAACATGACACACACAGTTCTAAGGGATGCGAAAGTAGGACTCTTGATATAGGGACATCTTAAGAGGACTCTTGATATAGGGACATCTTAAGGAAAGGGATTAACATGGATCCACATAACACGTAGCACAGAAGACTAAGGGGCTGGTAAGTAAGACTCATGCTCTGGGGGCAATTCGGGACTTAGGATCTTTCTATCATATCATATAATCAAACCACAAGTCTCATAACCAAATTATATTACGACAGTCAAAGGTAACCTAGCAATAACATAAGTTTCAATCATAACACTTATCATATAATGTAAAGGTGTTTACAAGGTGTCCAACAATGCTTCTAACATAAGATAAGATAGGGGCTAAGACATACCCCAGGCTCACCCTCAAAGTAAGTAAAATAGATAAAAGGCAACAAAGGTAGAAGGATGGTGGATCATCCTTGGAAGATAGGACTCATCACTACAAGCAAACTTGAGATTCAAGCTAAGCGTCGAATGGTGGATGATCAAAGTCCTCGGTCCCTACATAGTGAGTTCATGTAGGGAAAAGCATGTCTTAGTACTTTCGAATGTACTACATATGTGGGATTCAATGCATGCAACTTACCAAACTTGCACTTTAATAATAGATGGCAAGGGCGCATAATATAGAAAGAAATATATATCAAGAAATGTAATATAACAGGATGCCATGAAATTAATGATGCATGAAGTGCAAATGATGCTCATATATATAGTGGGATGTAACCTCAACTAACATAAGTAAGACCAAGCGAGCTATTACTTGGAATCCCGTTGAAATCCCCTCATCGATAAAGAGGTGGTCTACTTGCTAAAGGTTTACCATACTTCACCTTACAAGCAACCCCATTTTGTATGAAGTAACCTTCCTTACGGCCAACCCTATTTCGGATAGGATTTTCACATATAGCATATCATATCATATTATATCATGTTATATCATTTCTTCTCCTTACGGGTAACCTCATTTCAGAGGAATCTTTTCTTACGAGTAATCCCATTTTGAAAAGGACCCTATGCTAGGCACATAGTTCAAGGAAAGGGAGAGGGCCCTTGGGAATAGCCCTAATGCCCCTAATCCATCGGTGCTAAGTCATCATCCCACAAGAATACATATATGTATACATATACATGCTTTCGAAAGAGACAATAGCAGTTTCGAAAACCATCTCAATGTATAATTGGGCTTGAAAGTAAAACACCATTCTTAGTAATTCATGCTTAGGCTCAAATGCTGAAATCATAATTTCATAGTCATAATGTTAATGCATAGGAATAGTTCATTCATATACAAGATGTATGTGATCATAGACATGTATGTGATCACATTCTTGTCATAACCAATATATTATCAAATCATATCATAATACATAATTGGGCTTAACCCACTTCATAAGTTTCATAAATATCTCATTTTCATGAGTGCATATGCCATGAATAATGTGAGGAAAGTATGAGTAATTAAGATTCAATCTAAATTCAATAATATAATATTAAATTCAAGTGAAAACATAATTAAATTCACATTTAAAATCATAATATAATCACTCATGCATAAACAAGCCTTAAAAAGGGATATGCATATTCATAATTTCATAAACCCAATGTAAATCACCATTTTATAATTTAAATCAACTTAAAATCATTAAATAAACATAACCCATACATATTTTATAAACTTAATGAAAATCACCATTTTATAATTTAAATCAACTTAAAAATCAGTAAATGAACATAACCCATACATTATTTGAGTTTAAGGAACCACAATATTCAAAACCCCAAATTAAAGTGAGTAAAATTCATGAAAAATGCTAGGAAAGCTTTGGGTCTCTTTGGTTGAAAGGAACCAAAGATCAAATCCACATATCTAGACCCAATAAAGAAAACCCAAGAGAAATTTGAAGAAGAATAGTGTTTACCCACAAGTTCTTGAGAGGAGTTTTTGAGTGAGTGTAGAATGAGAGAATGAATTTGAATGATTTGAATAGGGCTTTAGGTTATTAGAAACCTTAATATGATATAATAGCAAGTCCCAAAAAGTCATTAGAATAAATTAAATTTATGAAAATACCATTAATGAAACTGATGGAAAAAATTTCTCGTAGCCACCACACTTGAGGGTACATGGCCCATGTGGCACTACATGGTTAATGTACCTGGCTATATACCCATACTTAGACAAAATAATGAAAGTTCGAGCCATGGCTTGACACTTAAATTTTTTAGCACAAAGTCCACTACACAGTTGGGTTCACGGGCCGTATGGAGTTACACGGTCCATGTTGTGTGCCTGTATACCAATACTTGGAAATATTTTCTCATAAAAGTTACAAGACGGTAATTTTATGCTTAGAACATTTTTACTCTGGTAGCCATATGAGCACTCTCACGACCCGTGAGGCATCATATTGGTCATGTGGTCTCTCTTGAGGCGACACTTGGTCCAAATTTTGTCCAAAATGAAATTCTCAAGCTCCAATGATGTCGAACAACACCCCGATCATTACATTTTTACTTTTCTAATTTCTTTTGTGATTATTAAAATAGTGAACGGATTCTTTGGAACTAGTGTTTTGGTGGATTTGTTGGTATAAAATTTGGTGAAAGTTAGTGACATTGTTTGGCTTGTCCCAAGAAGTGTAGATTGGTAACTGATGGTGTTTTGCTCAGATAGCATGATTTAGAAATTATTTTTGATTGCCATTGATTAGAGTTATATGGCAAACGTAAAACATTCAGATGTTTGGTTAAGTTTTGTTAAATGATTGATTTTTTTAATTAATCTTTAATCGCAATATTATTGGAAAAATTGTTACATGACGTTAGACTTTGTCAAACTTATAGAATAGTGATGATGTATACAAATTGATAGGATGGTTTAGTTATATTTGGTTTAAAATCATTTTGAAGTTGTTATGACAGGACACAAATAAATTCAGATATTTAGTTACAAAGTTGGTATAAAGTTTTTTTTTAAGAACTGATTTGTTGAGTTTTTGATATTTTTAATCTTATCTTTTTGTGTTTATTTTTCTTGATCTGTAAGGGTCAGTTTATAGTAAAAAAATTATTGATGTTGGATTTGGTCTAATATTCAATTTTGTTGTTGCTAATTTCTTGGTAGTACAAACGGGTTAAATAGCACATAACTACGATAGATTAAAATAATATAATAACTAACTCACAGAAAAGGTATACATTATATATACTAAGTCAATAAACCAATTGACATATGTTAATTCACAATGCGTTATCAAACATTAAAAAATACAAAAAATTACGCATCGCATTCCCAAAAGGAAAAAAATCCAACAGTCTTTCGACCACCCATCAAAAATAACTAACAGAATGTACACCCGTAATATCATATATATAGAATAGTTATAAAAAATGTACTGCATGTTCAACAGTAAAAATAGATGTCCTAATAGTTCATGTTTCATGAATGTCTATTTCTTTCCTCTCGGAACATACGTAGAAGTCGTCGGGCAACCACGTCTACTAAGCACCTTACCAGTGACTTCACTTTCGCTTATAGCGGGTACACCTATCTTTCTGTTGCCATAATCCCAAAGTAATGCTCCGTACTTCAATCGAAATAACTTTGAAACTATGCATGTTCTTTCAGCATCAATGTGAATATGTCCTTGGGAAATGTATTCAG
Source organism: Solanum virginianum (assembly GCA_000787875.1). Classification (NCBI taxonomy): domain Eukaryota; kingdom Viridiplantae; phylum Streptophyta; class Magnoliopsida; order Solanales; family Solanaceae; genus Solanum; species Solanum virginianum. The sequence continues at coordinate 15,054 of DF368890.1, forward strand.
CAAATACACATGTATAAAGACCGCAATCACTGCCCAAAAAAATGTAAATAATTTAATTTTAAACAAAATGAAGATATTGGTGATTAATAAAAAAAGAACGGCTAGGAAACTGTCACGTCCATAGTCTTGTTAAGGCGGAGTGGCACCCGTTGCCGATAAGGCTCGGGAGAACTAACCTGAATCCATACGCTTTCTACATATATTATAAGGGATTTCTTTATTCGACATGCCTTTAAGAAAGCAAACAGTAATAACAAGCCAAAAGGAAATGCATATGGCTAGGCCGTTGGGGCCACGTTATCTAAAGTAGGAGACATGACCACACTTCAATTTACATAATCTACAAAGTCTCTAGATAAGGAAAAGTATCTGATAAGGGTTGGGACAGGCCCTGCCTCGACTAACTATACAATACAAAAATATAAGTTCTAGACACAGAAAGCTTCGAAGCAACCTGGAGGTTGGTAACAATAGCTGGATATCCTGTACTCCTACAGGGGAGATCTACTAGCACTTGTACCTACAGCATGAAATGCAGGTCCCCTGTAAGGGACATCAGTACGAGATAATATACTGAATATGTAAGGCAGGAAATACTGTATATGAAGTAACAACTCAAATAAAACTATGCACTGGTGTAGGATAAGAGGCCACCCTTAGTCATACTGTGGGGTCATGTACTTTATGTCCTTTTTATTACTTAACCTTTACTATATAATCTGTGCACAACATGTAATACAAATGACCAGCTGATAAGTGGTAAATCTATATTGGGATCAGCTCTGGCTAGCCTTTTCCGTTCACTTCTTAGGCTAACCCATGATAGGATCGACCCTGGCTAGGTGATTCTTCCACCCCTTTGGTTACCACCCATCAATAGGTAATGTACTTTATCTTTAAATTACTTTTGAGATGATTCTTTTGGTGGTCATAATGTTGGAGCTGTAGGA
>DF368889.1:5173-21176 GCA_000787875.1 Solanum virginianum
TTCGGGTTAGTATTTGAATGTATAAGCATCGATGTTGGCTTAAAGGTAAGCAGTTGAATCGAATTTATGAATGTTGTTGAATGACAAAAAGAGAGCTATTATTGTTGTACTGCCTTTCAGATTGGTTGTTGATATTGCTAGGTTAGTTGTTGTTGTTGTTGTTGATTGAATTGACTGAGTTGAATTCTCGGGGTGGCGTATTTTCAGGGGAAATGTTGCCCAAATTTCTGTAGAATTAAGGGAAAATTTGAAATTTAATGCCCAAAAAATCTTTGGCTAATATTTGGCATTTTATGACTTATTTGTAGACCTTGGACAGCCTGAAGCGTAAGTTGGATTTAGCTTGCATTTGGATTATATTGGAGAGCGTTTGAGGTATGTAAAGCAACCTTCCTTCTCGGCATGCCTTAGTTAAAATAGTGTTCCTTGGTATTCTTGTGTTAATATGTCATAACATTGATCCTTATGTCCTTGGAATTCATAAGTTGCAAAGGGTATATGAAAGTTGATTAGTTTTAAAGCACTTATTCTTTAACGATTCTAAAAGTACAAAAGCCCTTAACTTTTACAGAAAAGCTCAGATTGCTTTGAAATTCTCGTAGCAGCTTGTATAATCTAGGATGAGTATGTTCTCTATAGGCTGGGCCAGCTCAGGTCTTCACCTATCCGTGGTTCCCGCAATGCCCTTTTATGCAATTTTGATAACTTTTAAAAGAATATATAATAATTGTTCTTCCAATTGCAAATATGACTATTTTACATATCTTTTGGATTTATGACAATGATTTTATGCATATGATTACTCACTACTCCGCTCGTGCCTACTACTATGATATCGTTCGCCAGTTCACGAGCCGGTTGGTTGTCGTGTGCATTATGCTATACTCTGGTATTATGCTGTGTTTATGGTTCACCGAGCTCCTTGCTCGAGGGTCGGGTTCCACTTTTGTTGGGCGTTATGTTGTGTTTGGCGTTATGTTGTATTGGGATATGTGACGAGATTCGGAGCTTTAAAACTTTTTGGTGTTATGCTGTGTTATGGCATCATTGACGGGCGGGTGACCATATTTACTGTGCCCTGTGCATGATTTGTATTTTGAAAGTAAATATTTTAATATTTTTGGATATGCATTTACCTTCCATACTTTTGTTTCGATTATTACTCAGATTTATGTTCTATATCTTCTGCTTTGCATACTCAGTACATTTTGTATTTACCCCCCTTTCTTCGGGGGATGCATTTCTGCTCGCAGGTACTGACACACAGCTTGGTGATCTACCGATTTAGGACACCCTTCTGCTATTTGGAGTGCTCCCCCTATTTCGGAGCATACTTTTGGTATATATTCGTTCGTTGTATTGTATATATTTATTTCGAGGTACGGCAGGGCCCTGTCCCATCCTATGTTTCTATCAGTTTATTTAAAGGTCTGTGGATATATGTGTGTGGGATGTGCTCAGTCCATTCGATTGGACTTGTATGATTTGTGTGTTGGGCGATTGCACCCATCATGGCGGCCTTGTCGGCCCGCATATGTATATATGTTGTTCTGTTGGCCCTTGTGGCCTTTGTTGGTATTTCTGAGTGTAGGGTTATTTTGGATAGTCCGTAAAATAAAGAAAACTTCGCCAAATTTTTTATAAAATTATAGACTTGAAACATAGCCTTGTCGGCTTTTGTTATATTCGGGGATGTGTTTGATAGAATCTGAGGTAGTGTTTGATATTTATGTCGGTATAAGTTATCTGTTTACAACTCGTCTTTATGATTGTATTTGGGTACCCAATCTGGGCACTGGTCACGACCTATGGGATTGAGTCGTGAGATTATTGTCACTTGTTTCAGTTTAACTTATGTTTACAGTGACTCCTCTCCTTTTCTTATTTACTTATTTGTTCAAAAAGTCCAGTTTGAAGGTAGTCCCTCCCATTTGTTATGTCTTTGCATCCAGATTCATGACTTGTTGATTGGTGTTGCATTCAATCCCTATGTGTGTTTTGAAAGCCAATTCAAGCATAATTATTTGTTACTTTGATCTTTTAAAAGTTCTATTTTCTTGTTGTTTTGTTTAGGATAAAATAGATTTCTTCCCCTACCCCTCTTTGTCAGTGGTTGTGAATCATTTGAAGTATGGCTGCAATTAGTTTCAAATCCCCATATCCCTTTTTCCCTTGAATTTTCTTCTTAATCAGATTTCCAGGTCTTGAGTTTTTCTTCCTTCCATTTCATTCCTTGGCTTACTAAGTTCACTATCAAGATTTTCCATATTCTTATGTGTTGTTCCCATGACTGTCTATCCCCTCTTAACTTCCTGGTTTTTATGATTTCCTGAATATGATTAGTTTCCAGCCTTAACTTGAGTGTTAGTTAATCGTTACTTAATATCTTATGAAGCTATTTTGCTATTGTGGTACTTGGATTAACATTAGGACCTGCTCAGTAATCTTCCCCTTACTTTTTAGTTGTGATTTTTGTTCGCCAAGTTTTGCTCAACCCATGTTCGCTTATCCCTGATAGAATCTTTTTTCTTTCTAAGAAGCTGAACGTTTGTTAATATGAATCTGGATGAGGTTATTTGTTATAGTGATTCGTAGAAAATTATTTGTTTATATATACATTGGTTTCATTTTTCTTAAAAAAATTATATATACATTGGTTTCCTTTGTTTTACTCCACACTTCTCTTTCTTCGGCGAGCATCTTTTTCTCAGGCTGTCGAATTTCCATTTTCTCCGGTGAGCTTCTTTGGCGATCTATTTTCGTCAGCAGTATATTTTTTTCTCTCTGGTGAGTTCTTTTCCTCCAACGAGCTATTTCTCCAGCGAGTTCTCTTCTCCAACAAACTATTTCTCTGGCGATTTAGCTCTCTCCGGTGATACTGCCTGTGAGTTTCCCGTCTCTAGATGTTTATTTCTCTTGCAATTTAGGGTTTCAGATCTATTTCACTAGAACTCCAGCGATTACTCTTGAGATCTTCTTGATTCTCCCTTCTTTTCACTCTTGGGAAAGAAATTCGAGTACACTTTCATTTACGCTACTATCCCAGATTCCGGTGACATACTAGATTTCGGCGACGTCTAACTTCAGAATCCAGTGAGAATCTTTCCTTTTCCACGTGATATCTTTCTACTTACACTTTATTGTTGCTATAATTATCCTTACACTTTGTGTTGTATGATTATCATTACACTTTGTTGGTGCTACTGAATTTTTGGGGTAGACTTTACTGTTCTTATTCAACTACTGTTATAATTTGTGTATCTTATATTGATTGTCATGCTTTTGTACTTATCTTCTTCTTTTACTCAAAGATATAATGCAAAACTTTTCAATTCTTTAGAATTGTAATCCTCTGCTGAGTTCTTGATTGTACTTATACATGTTCCTGTTACATATTTATGCGTGAGTTCTTGATTACTGCTACATATTTACCTTATATATATATATTATTTGTATGTGATTTTTTTGCTGTTACAGATTTATGTGTGTGATACTGTTTGTATGGCCTTTTACTGTTACATATTTATATGTGAGTGTGTGTGATTTATTCGTCTTATTTTGAAACTAATTGTTGATTATTAATATATTTTTGGATTCTATTTGTTTGGTCGTATAGTTTTCTCTAGATTTGGTAAATTTTTAGTTCTTAGTTTAGTGACGTTGATATCGCATGGTCGATTAGGGTCATGTCATCGGTTAGGGTCGGAGGTAAGAGGTAGGGGTAGTAAGAGGGACACAGATTTATTTAAGTTAAGGGTAGGTTCGTGGAATATAGGGTCACTTACAAGGAAGTCCATAAAGTTAGTGAAGAGTCTTAAGAGAAGACAAATTAATATAGTGTGCGTTTAGCAGACTACATGGATAGGTACCAAAGCTCGAGGCATTGACGGGTTTAAGTTATGGTACTCGGGTGGTTCTAAGGATAGGAATGGAGTAGGTATCCTAGTAGATGAGGACCTTAGGGATTATGTACTGGAGGTTAGGAGATTTGATGGTAGGATGATGTCTATTAAACTTGTGGTTGGTAGGCACGTAGTGAATATAGTTAGTGCCTATGCGCCTTAAGTGGGCCTAGACGAGGAAGTCAAAAAGCACTTATGGGATGATTTGGATGAGGTTGTGAGAGGCATACCAGAGACGGAAAAACTCTTTATTGGGGGAGACTTTAATGGGTATATGGGGCAACCACTAGTGGGTCTAAAGATGTCCATAGAGGCTTTGGTTTTGGGAAGAGAAATGGGGGTGGGATGCGTCTCTTGGATTTTGCCAAAGCCTTTGAGTTAATTATTGTTAATTCATGTTTCCCAAAGAGGGAAAATTACTTGATTACCTTTCACAGTACGATAGCTAAGACCCAGATTGATTACCTACTTCTCCAAAATGGTGATAAAAGCCTTTGTAAGAATTGCAAGGTGATTCCGAGTGAAAATATTTCCACTTAGCATAAGCTTCTAGTGATGGATTTAGAGATTAAGCGAGAAAAGAAGAAGAAGGTTATTTATGCCCAACCTAGGATTAGATGGGGAGGCCTGTCTCCTGCTATTTCTGGAGATATGAAAGAAAAGTTAGGAAACTTAGATGCTTGGGGTAGTGGAGGAAATGTGAACAATATGTGGGACATTACGGCTAGTTGCATTAGAAAGATAGCTATCGAGGCACTAGGGGTTTCGAGAGGGACCATTGATAGACATCAGGGCAATTGATGGTGGAATGATGAAGTTCAAGGCAAAGTGAGAGCCAAGAAGGTTGATTATATGAAGTGGTTGGAGTGCAGGGATAAGGATGAAAAGTGAAGGCTTAAGGAGATCTATAAGATGGCTAAGTTAGAAGCTAAGATGGCAGTGATGAGTGCTAAGACAACAGCATTTGAGCGTCTAAAGAGAGAGAAAGGAAAGCTCGCGACTTAGACCAAGTGAAGTGCATCAAGGATGATGAGAGAAGGGTGTTGCTGGATGAGACTTCCATCAAACTAAGGTGGCAAGATTACTTTCATAAACTCTTGAATAAAAAAGGAGATAGAGATATTGAGCTGGGTGAGTTGGCACACTCTGAAAGGCGTCCAGATTTTGGTTATTGCAGGTAGTTTAGAATTGAGGAGGTCAAAAGGGCTATTAGTAGGATGAAGAGAGGGTGGGTGATCGGACCCGATGAGATCCCGGTAGATTTTGGAAGAACATGGTAAAGGATGACATAGAGTGGTTAACCAGACTGCTCAATGCTATTATGAGGACTGCCAAGATGTCTGATGAATGAAGGAGTACTATGGTTCCATTTTACAAGAACAATGGTGATATTCAAAATTGTAATAATTAAAGGAGTATTAAGTTGTTGAGTCACACTATGAAGGTCTGAGAGAGAGTGGTGGAGATGAGGGTGAGATAAGTAGTGACTATTGTGGAGAATCAGTTTAGATTCATGCCGGGGTGGTCGACTACTGAAGCAATTCATCTTGTTCGGAGATTAGTGGAGATATATAGGGAAAGAAAGAAGGATCTTCATATGGTGTTCATTGATCTCAAGAAAGCCAATAACAAAGTTCTGAGGAATGTCCTATGGAGATGCCTAGAGGTGAAAGGTGTCCCAATGGCATATATTAGGGTGATACCTATTTCTCTAAAATTTTGAGATTATGCCTAGAGGTGAAAGGTGTCCCAATGGCATATATTAGGGTGATAAAGGACATGTACGACGGAGCCAAAACTCAGGTAAGAACGGTGGGAGGAGACTTAGAGTACTTTCCTGTTGAGATGAGACTTCATTAAGGATCTGTATTAAGCCCTTTTCTGTTTGCCTTGGTGATGGATAAGCTGACACGATCTATCCAGGAGGAGATTCCATGATGTATGCTATTTGCAGATGACACAGTATTGATTGATGAGACGAGGACTAAAGTTAATGATAGGTTGGAGGCCTGGAGACACGCCTTGGAGTCCAAACATAGTACTGATTGATGAGACTCGGACTAAAGTTAATGATAGATTGGAGGTTTGGAGACACACCTTGGAGTCCAAAGGATTCAAACTGAGCAGGACCAAAGTAGAATACTTAGAAAGCAGATTTAGTGTTGTGAGGAATGAAGCAGACATTGATGTGAGTTTGGCGACTCAACCTATCCCCAAGAGGGAAAACTTTAAGTATCTGGGGTACATTATCCAGAGTAGTGGCGACATCAATGATGATGTCACACATCGTATTGGGGTATCATTGACAAAATGGCGGCTTGCCTCTAGAGTAGATAAGAAGATACCGCCTAAACTTAAAAGTAAGTTTTACAGAATGGTGGTTAGACCATCTTTGTTGTCTAGGGTGGAGTGTTGGCTAATAAAAAATGCACATGTTCAGAAGATGCAGGTCGTAAAGATGAGGATGTTGAGATGGACGTGTGGTCACACCAGGAGTGATAAGATTAGGAATGAGACCATTCGGGAGAGGTTGGAGTTAGCCCCGATGGCGGACAAGATGAGGGAAGCGAGACTGCGATGGTTTAGACATATGCAGAGAAGGAGTATCGATGCTCCTGTCAGGAGATGCGAGAGGTTGGATTTGGGAATTATACGGACGAGTCGAGATAGATCGAAGAAGTATTGGGGGGAGGTGATTAGACAAGATATGGCGAAACTTGATCTCACTGAGGACATGACCTTAGATAGAAAGGAGTGAGATCGCGGATTATAGTTATAGGCTAATCGGTTGGTATGGATAGGTTAGTAGGATTAATCGGGTCTTTATATCCTATGATATTTGTACTCATCTTATGTGTGGTAGTTTTATTGTATTTATTCTCCATCATTTCTTTGCATTGTTAGTTGCCTTTTCTATTTTCTTTCTTTTCCATTTCATTCTTTCCATATCTAGTTTATTCTACTTATGGGTTTTTGAGACTAGGGTTCCCAAGAAACAGTCTCTCTACTTCTATGAGGTAGTGGAAAGGTCTGTGTACTTTTCACCCTCCCCAGACTCTACTTGTGGGATTCTACTGGGTATATTGTTGTTGTTTATACATTGGTTCTCAATCCTAGAATGTTTGCATAGGCAGTAGCTCTTTATAAGAGGACATTTGATTTTCTTTCATTTTAATTAAAATCATATTTCAATTAATCTATTTATTTGTGTCCTAATTTGTCTCTTTTCTTTATTGTATGAATCCTTGTTCGTGAGTCCATTGGGACTCTTTCATCCTCTCTTGCATTTTTCCATGGGCCCTAGAGGCCCAAGCCTTCTTCTTTTTGATTCAGCCCCAGTTTACAGTTAAAGGAAGCAGCCTACAAGGTCTTGGAGCTGCTTGCAGGTCTTCCGAAAATGAAATACATATCACGAAGTGCAAAGGAGCAGATGTATACACCAGTATACGTAGTGTACACACAAATGTACAGCAGGGAACAAAGGCTAAAAGCCCAATACAGAAGCAGCAGTAGCAGATGTTGGGAGCTGAAAAATGGGCCAAGAAGGCCCAATATTCTATTAGAAGTTATGGCAGGTTTATTTGGGCCTACCAAGCCCAAATAAATATAGTTTGTTTTCTTGTTTTTCTCTATTTTATTATATTGGCTTGTTTGTGATACTCTTAACTAAAACTTTATTGTTATTCTTAATCTAATTAAATTCCTCAAAGTTAGCCATTTGTGTTATTTTATTTAAATTTGATTTTTTGTTTTTTAATTCAAAAATGCATGTTTAAGTGTTTAGCACTTAGTTTTTTAGTTCAAATTTTAGAAATTCAATTTTTTTTTAAAAAAATAGTCAAATTGAATCTGGCTAGATTTTCAAATTTCATCTTTTAATCACCGATCTTTTTGGAAGTTAGTCAAATGAGTTTAAATCGCCGGTCAACCGCGAGTTAGCGGTCATTTTTGAGTGATTAAATTCTTCTCAAAAGTGAAAATTGAACCTTTACCTATTTCTCTAAAATTTTGAGATTTTTTCTGTTAGGGTCTTAAAATTCTTATTAAAGTTTTCTCAATTTTTTTTAAAAAAAATTTAAGTGGCGACTCTATTTTCTTTTACTTTCTTAATTATCAAAAAATTGATTTTCTCAAATTAAATAAGTTTTAGACTAATTTTTTCTCTTAAAAGTTATTTTTACGATTAACAGAAATGGCGACTCTGTTGGGGAACTAATTAGGTTCTAACTATAAGATTTGACTTCTTTGACTACTTGGAATATTATGTATTTGAGTTTTATTTGTTTAAATTTGAATCTTAAATTGTCATTACATGCATAGCATTTTTCGTCATCCAACATTTTTTTCCCACTTAAATGACGGTTATGTGGGTCGCAGCCATTTAATCCAAAATTTTCATTGGGTACCCTGACGAAATGAGTTGATCTTACAGGGTCAACGATAGTTAACTTCCCCAGCCCAAGTAAGAAGAAGAAAAAAGAAGTTATGGCAGTAATGACTCTGGGATCTATCTCATATCATTGTGTACCACCTCCAGGCTATCCTACTGTAAAGTACCCTATTTACAACACATAAGCAACACATCATGCTCCACGAAGAGCATTGGCCTAAGACAACCCAATATGTAAGGCTATTGGGCCCGTTAGATAGACCACCTAGAGTCCTAGTGGCCTCCGGTCAAAATGGATGATCATATTTATGTATTTAAATTTTGAAAGTTGTATATGTTATTTGACAAACCATTGTCCCTTGGGGTTGGGAATTTATTTTTTAATGGTTTATTTTAATCAAAGTTGGATCTTCATAAGGTACTATTTCATCCAAAGACGTTCGAAAATCTCAATAAGTTCACGAAGAAAGATTTATTCGAAGATTTAGTTTAGTGTTGTACCCCTGTGTGGGACCAATTATTTATATCTTTTTTCCTTTTATGTATTCCCATTCAATTTATTTATAAAAGTTGTAATTATTTTTGGGGCAATGGAACGTTTCAAATGGTGTACATCCTTCAAATCATTAGGCCTGCCATTGGCATAAAGGGTCACATATATATTAGGATGTATTTCGTTTATGTGCTAAATGCTATATAATTTGCTTTATTTGTGTTGTTTGGCTTATGTGTTAAATACATATGTTTTGTCTCGAACATGATTGGCCAATTATTTCATTCCCAAAATGTTAGAACATATTTTGAACCGTTCTAAAATACTTTTGAGTCCATTGTCAAAAGTACCTGAAAATCACTTCTTATGTTCAAATGGGTCATCACTCAAATTCATGTTGATCTTATTTTCTTGAAAAATAATTTTCATCTCAAAATAGCCAGAATTACCAAATACTCCATCAATTTCAAATCAAACACCTTTATACTCAGTTAAACCTTTCAAAAAAATCAGTTTGTGAACATTTTATTCAAATCTAATAATCTACTCATTCCAGTATTTTAAATGATCAAATTTTGTTCATTTGGTCATTCTTTTAGAATGCCCCATTCTTTGGAGTTTGCATTAATCTGTTTAGGCAAAACAAATGTTATTTGTTATTTTGCTTGATTATTACTATCAATGGACTAACTCGTTCAACTTTTGAGTTTTTTCTTTCTTTTACAGAAGATAGATTGATTTGTTGGTTATCAAGCTTGCTTGCTTCAAAAGAGAAAAGCTTTTTCGAGTTTCCACTAGCATAATATTCGTATTTCACACGGTCTAAGGTCAAGAATGTTGCTATAAACTTACCATTTTTTACTTGGACTACTAAGAAAGTTCATTAAAAAATGGACTCTAGTTTGATCAGTACGATCACATCATCTGAATTCCCTGCTTCATCTGTCGCGACTAGTACCAGAACGGGAACAGAATCACACTTAGAAGTCATTACTCGTCTAGAGCAACGCATTGCTGAATTAAGTCTTATGGTGACACAGTACCAAGTTGCTTTCCAGAACCTACCTCCAGATGCTTGCCAAAAAGATCATGTGATACCTTGGCTCCCAACCTCATATGAGTGTGATCAAGGAAATTATTTTGCCACTTCTCAGCAAATTCAAAGTTTTCCATTCTCTCGTCCAACACAGGATGCTCCTCTTGTGTACACCCTTGCTCCTCTAAAGGCTCCAACAGTGATACATCATGCTCCACCAGTGTACACTTATGCTACTGCTCCATCTATTACCAAGATTTCAGGATTTTACCATCAAGATGCTGATCACTAAGTTGAAATTGAAAATGATGCAAAAGTTACTAATATTGAAGTGATGAATAGGAAGATAAAAATATTGGAAGATGCTATGAGAGACCTTCATGGAATCAATAGTAATCAAAGTGTGAAATATGAAGAGCTGTGCACATTCCCTGATGTTAAGCTACTGCTTGGTTACAAGATTCCAAAGCTTGACAAGTTTGATGGATTAGGAAATCCTTTCTTTCATTTGAAAGTCTATTGTGAAAATTCGATTGGTGTCAGAAGTAATAAAGGAATAAGAATCAAATTGTTCAATCAAAGTCTAACTGGAAAAGCCTTGGAGTGGTGCTCCAAGCAAGATTTGACTAAATGACGTACTTGGGATGATTTGGCCAACGCTTTTGTACATCGGTACAAGTTTCATGTTGAGATCCCTCCTAAGAGAATCTCCAATACAAAGCTAAGACGAAAATCAATAGAATACTTTCGAGAATATGCCACACATTGGAGAGCAGAGGCATCTAGAGTACATCCACCAACGGAAGAAACAGAGATGATCACCTACTTCATTCAAGCTCCAGACCCAGAATACTATGAATGAATGATGACAATGGGTGGAAAGACATTTTCTAAAGTTATCAAAGCTGGAGAAATGATTGAGGATATCCTTAAAATTGGAAGAATTACAAGTTTGACATCATGTCAATTCAACAACAAAGTGTTCCAAATTGGTTCATTTGGAAATGGAAAGAAGAAGAAAAAAGAAGTTATGGCAGTAATGACTCTGGGATCTATCTCATATCATTGTGTACCACCTCCAGGCTATCCTACTGTAAAGTACCCTATTTACAACACATAAGCAACACATCATGCTCCACGATTGACGCAAAACCATGCACCTCATCTCAATTTTGAGAGAAAACCTCCTCAAGTCTTCACTCCATTGGCAAAATCATTAACTTCTATTTTCGAGAGGTTAAAGACAGCAGGATTACTCCGCCTAGTAGAAGTTAAGGTTGTCAACACTTCAGCTAATTAATATGAGCCAAATAAGCATTGTGCTTATCACTTAGGGGTTGCTGGGCATGATACTGAGAAGCGTATTACCCTTAAACACAAGATACAAGATTTGACTGATAACAAGACAGTTGAACTTGCACCGACTCCTAATGCAAAAGCCAATTCATTTCCTGAGCACATGGAGTAGTTAGTGGCAAAACCAGTTACAAAGAAGAGACGATATTTTCTAGAGGTCATGTTTCTGGCATCTTCTAATTCTGCATTTAAAGTTCAGTGTTTCTTTTCCTTGTAAAAGCATTTTATTGCTTTCTATCTTTTGTAATAGCATATTATGATTTCATTTCCTTTGTAATGTGATCTACATTCGACCTGATTTTCCTAGTGGAATACATAGGCGGCCTTTATTGGCGTCGGTCACGTTATCTAAAAAATCTCAATTTCCCTTTTATCTTGGAACTATATTTGACCTGATTCCTATCTCAGCGGGATATGTAGATGCCACACCAGTCGGTCATAATCCCCATAAGATTTTCATTCCTCTTTACAATGGAAATTGGGGCAGAATTTTGAGAGGATCTCAAAATTTCTTAGAAGAAGACTTTCTCCAACAAGTCAGAGTTAGAGTTACATTAAAATTGCAATTGGGGCAGATTTTTTGAGAGAACTCAAAAAATCAATCAGGAACTACCAGAAAGTTAAGACTTCCTCTGTGTTCTAAACTGGGGCAGAATTTTTAAGGAAGGTCCTTAAAAATTCCATCAAACTTGCATTTCAAAAAAAATTTAGCGTGGAAAATCAAGAATCTTGAAAGTTATATCTGTGTAAGTTCTTACTTATGGATGTGAAGTGCACTACATTCATGACTAAGAGGTATCGATCTCTCAAAACTAAGAATTTTTATTTGGATGCAGGAACTATAAAGTCACAAGGCATCATTAGACCCATAGTGGCCTCATCATGATTCAGATGACTTTTGTTTTTACTCCTTTTCTGAATTTATTCTTAGTACTCTATTCATTTTCTAAGTTTCTTTATATAACATATTTTTTTAATGTTATAGATAAGATAACTTGGTACAATGACCAAGATTACAAGATTTCATCCAGACTAATACAAGCGAAACAACTTAACTTTTTAGTTTATGCTTTGTTATGTCATTTACTTTGATGAGTTAATTTTGTTAATACTCAAGTTTGAACTTTGTAGTCACCATTCCCAGAATTGAAGTTGATTTTCAAAAGATCATCTCAAATTTTGAATAATCAAGCATATGTTTGCAAGGAAAAGAGACACAAGTTAATCTTCTAAGAGAAGTTATTCTGGCACCAAGAACTCAATTTAACGATTTATCTATTACTTTTTCTAGCCCTTCATTATTTCAGTTTTCACACTTTTTATGGACATATAGTTCTTTACAATTTCTATTAAGTTTCAAATATGTAGTGACAATTAAAATCATTATCGGAGCGTCACTGCCTTCAGTGTGACACATTATTTATCGTTGGATCATCACCTCCTTTAGCGTAACATGTTAATTTATTATTGAAGCATCACCTTCTTCAGTGTGACACGTTAAAATTATTATTATTGGACTATCACCTCCCTCAGCGTGACACATTAGTTTATTATTGGATCGTCACCTCCTTCAGTGTGACGCGTTAATTTGTTATTGGGCCATCACCTCCTTCAGTGTGACATGTTAATTTATTATTGGATTGTCACCTCCTTCAGCATGACATGTTAATTTATTATTGGACTGTCACCTCCTTCAGCATGACACATTAGTTTATTATTGGATCGTCACCTCCTTCAGTGTGATGCATTAAAATTATTATTGGATCGTCATCTTCTTCAGCGTGACTCCTTAAAATTATTGTATCGTCACCTTCTTCAGCGTGACATATTAATTTATTATTGGATCGTTACCTCCTTCAGCGTGACATATTAATTTATTATTAGATCATCACCTCCTTTTGCGTGACATATTATTTTATTATTGGACAGTTGCCTCTTTCAATGTGACATATTAAACTATTATTGAAGTGTCACTTCCTTCAACATGACAGTTAAATTATTATCGGAGCATTATTTCCTTTAAGATGACATTTAAACTATTATTGGAGCGTCACTCCCTTCAATGTGACAGTTAAATTATTATTGGAATGTCATTTCCTTCACTATGACACGTAAAAGTTATTATTAGACCGTCAGCTCTTTAGGGTGACATGTTAATCTATTATTGGATCATCATTTTCTTCAAAATGACATGTTGAACCAGGTTTGCACTAATTGTATTCATATTTATGTTTCATTTACTACTAACAAGTTTTATCTCAGCCTTTGTCGAAAGAATCCGAGAGGATGAATTCTCAAACAAACCACAGGTGTGGACGTCATCAAGTAGGATGTAGCACAACGTGAAACTTTTCTTAGCAGCAAACTGGAACAAAGTCTGAAGAAGGGGGTCAAACTCTTCGGACGCGACCTGAGAAGAGACTCCTACCACAATCCAATCATACCCTTGTCAGAAGGCATATAAGTATTTTCTTTGAGTACGTTGTTTTCAGTTTCGCATCTAGGTGTTCTCAACTCTCACTGGAAGGAATCTTTCTAATCCGAGTGACAAAGTACCAAGAATCTTGAAAGTTATATCTGTGTAAGTTCTTACTTATGGATGTGAAGTGCACTACATTCATGACTAAGAGGTTGCAAGCCTCATTTTCATACTCAATTTACTTATCACTCCTCTCTACCAAAGGTTATCTTAGCATTATAAGATCTCTTTTCAATCGATCGAGTCGAACTACAAGCAGTCTGATTCCTATGTTAGGGATATGTAGGCCAGCTCAATGTTGAAAACTTGACTGTACTCCAACCTTCCCTTATACTATTCCCGAGTGTTCGGTCTCTTCATAATTTGACTCCGAAATAGTTTTTGAATTCTTTGATAATCGTGCGTTAAATCAAGCATATTGAATTACAAGTGGCCTGAATTCTCACGTAACCTGAGATATGTAGGAAGCCCAAGACCAGGGTCCAGCCACGATTTTCCAAAGTCCGTACCAAAAGCCTTTCAAAATATTAAGATGTGATCGGCTAAACCTGGATTTGTCAAGTTTTTTTGTCCATGATTTTTTTCATCAATCATATCCAAAGAAAGGGGCAGTTGTTGACATCCAATTTTTACCCGCCACAATTTAAATTCATTGTCGATCTTCTTCAATTTTAAATAATTTAAAGTAATTAGCGTTTACAAATTCAAATGTTTTAAATGATTTTTATATATAATTTTCCACACTTTTATAATTCGTGAATGATTTTATCACGTTAATCAAAGATTTTGCATTTTTAGTTGATTATTCTATTTTTTTAAAATTATGAAACTTGTCAATTAATTAATAAAATTCATCTTATTCATATTTTACCCAAATTCACCATTTCAATTCAATTTGGCTATAATTGCCACTGAATTGGCTAATTTTTAAATAGCCCCACCCTCTAAATTTATTTTTAGTTAGTTTCCGGAACAATCGGTCCATTTCAGACCAAATTTGGTCCAATAGTCGGCCCAATCCCACCTTAAATCAGCAAACTTATAGACAACATACGCATACACACACATATACTACCCAACATGATCACACACGCCCTCAAATTTCTACTTTTCTTCGTTATGTCATTCTTCACGTGTGCATCTCCTTCACCCTTCTCTTCTATCGCGAATAACAATGAACCAAATCAACCCAGATTCCTCCTCAACATTCCTCAACAAATTTGCTCCATATGTGTTCTCTTTTCGGCTACATAGTACGAGAGACATTGTCAAAATCCTCCAGGTGTCAAAATCGTGTTCCTTTCTTATGAAAATCGGACGGATGAAGCTTCTCACCATTGTCCACATTTCCAGATATTCATTGATTCTAAAGGAGTTTGAATTTGAAATTCGAAATCCTAATCCCTAATTCTACGAGAAATTCCCCAATTTACCCTCTATTTTCCCTCCCGTTTGCCCTAATTTTTGGGGCTATATAATCCCCTTTCCCCTCACTGATAGGGGCGGCGATTCTTCACTTTCAATACACTAAGATTTCCATTTGATAATTTTTTCAAACAACTTGTTCACTTTCGAAGGTTCCTGAGTTTGGAAATTTTCATTTTCATAGCTTGAAGGTTCTCGAACAAAGCTCTGCTTGATGTCGAAGTTCATCCTTAAAGCTCATCATTCCCACTACGTTGCTCCCAGAAAGGTAATACTCTTAGTCTTGGCTGTGTTCGCCGAGTATGGGTGTATGATCATGAATGGAGTTGTCTCATTGCATTGACGTTTAGTTATGCTCGTTATTGCCTGGACTTGTTGTGTTGAAAGCATTTGACGCTATGCTTGTTGTTAATCGATTTCTGGAGTGGATTCTGATTTAATGTTGGTTGCACGCTTACTGAAAATCTTACTGTATTTTGGTTGGCTTGAAAGCCTCGATTAGTGGCGTTTTAAGATGGTTCGTTTACCATTTCTTGGTTTTAAGGTTCAAGTTTTTGAGCTAAAGGTCTTCTAATTGAAATGACTTGGATTTTTGTGTGTGTCGTCTCCGTTTCTTTTTTTTTGTGTGTGTGTTTTAGATTTTGGTTCTGATTTACAATTTGTTATTCAAGTTATTCGGAGATGACATATGAATCCATGGTTTCATAGTTAAGTTCACTCTCATCTTTGTTGAGTTTTGGCTTAATTTCTTAATTTCTCCCATATCTAAACTTTATGTTTTGGGGAGGAGATTTGGGAATTATAAGTATTTTGTCCCACATCGATAGTTTAGGATATTGTAATTGGGGTTATAAAAGAAATCCCTCATCTCCCATTCTAAACACACCAAAAATTTGTTTCTTTTCTCTCTATTAATAAGAGC
>DF368886.1:4772-16010 GCA_000787875.1 Solanum virginianum
CGTAGAACAAAGCATTTTCTTGGCCAACCAACACCTCCACGCTACTTGGGGGACTCAATATACCAAGCTTGTAGCGTCAAAATAATTTTAAAATCGAAGGAAGCAAATTTTTTGTCCTCTGTGAATAATAACCCGAGAGCTTGTTCTTGGTAATTTTTTTCTAAGTGTTTTAGGAACAGGATAAGGGTCTTTCCATATCTATATAGACCAAAGCTTGGCCCCACCCTCACACTTGGACTAATAGCAATATAATACACTTTAAGTGGGGCACACTAGATTTCTTCTAGACTATAACTTGTGAAAACTCCACTTTGGTTCCCAAACTTTTTCTACTTGAGCTAATTAAGGACATACGAGTCCTAACAACCCAAGTTTTAAAAATTCTACTTGAGTCTCAAACTTTCTAATATTATCTCTTTAGTCTTGAATTTTCTAATAATATCACATTAGTCCCGAATTTTTTAGTAATGCTACATAAGTTCCAAATTTTGTAATGGTTTTAATATACCACAATACGGGTTCTAACAAGTAGTGTCAGTGTAAAAGATTGGGCTTGTTAGCCTATGTTGGACATCGTGTCTGTTAGTGACCCACTTGGCCACAATTATAACATCCATTCCACCCCTTCACGACATTCTCCCTAGTGAATTTTGCAACACTTGCTACATCGTGGATTACCTTTGGAACTGTGAGCCATACTAGCTTGTGACTAAGAATTCTGGGGCCTATGTTCATTCTTGATTCTAGGTGCAGGGGCACTAGCAGATGATGGAACTTGCCTTGTTTAAAAAGATGAGCAACTCTTATCCCACTTCCCTCTCTTGCCAACCTCATGGCAGGATGTCTTGGCCCTCTTACTCCTAAACTCCTTCCTATCCCGAAAACTTTTCCTCCTCCGTCTGCTGCACATAAGTCATTAATCTACCAATATCCATGTCTCCAACCAGCAATGCTCTCCTTTCCTTTTTCCTTGTCGATCGTCCCAGTCCAACTATATATAAGCTTATCCTTCTTCTTATATCAATAACCATCTTCGGAGCATAACCGGACAACTGAGTAAACTTGAGACTGTACTTCTGCACAGTCATGGAGCCTATTTCAAATTCAAAAACTCTTCTTATTCTTAACATTTACTTCATGTGATTTCATGTAACTTTTTCATATTATCTATTTTTTAATTTATTTTATGTTTATTTTTTCATTAGCATATTTTTTTTGGCATTGTAATTTTTAAATTAAAAAACAGAATTAAATGTTAAATAAGGTTATAGACTTACGTTTTTGTTTTCTTTTCGTTTATATTTATGTACAATATGTTGAAATTTGACATAAGAGTATTATGTTAAATTTTTTATTTTGAATTTAGAACTATGTTATATTTTCAATATCATTTGTTTTTGAAGTACTGACTGTTATAATGCTTGTATTTGTCTAATATAAATTCTTAATTTAGATAATTACTTTTTAATTTTAAGTTTAATATAACACTGTAATTATGCTAGTGTAATCCAATGGAACACATGTAATTATACTGTAATTATAGTATGACAAACAAATGGATCATTATAATTATTAAAGGGAAAATGGTCAAAAATACCCTTTAACTATCTTTTATTGTTTGACCTGATCCCCGCCGTTAAAATGAGTTTATTTTTGCCCTTGCTATTACAAAACTTATTATCCATGCCCCTTAATTGGATGAAAGCCCCAAATAGCCTCAATTTGACCCATTTTTATTTTTACCCAATCCAAACCCGACCCATCCTAAATAAACCAAACTTTAACCTAAACCCAATTCCATTTCTCCTTTCTTCAACTATCCGCGGCCTCCACTATCACTATCGACGAAATCTCGCTGGAAACGCAACAGCAAATCGGCGACACTTTGTCTTCCTCTCTTCCTCTGTTCTTCTCCCTTTCTCTCTCTCAATGGGCCACCAGTAGCCGCAAAACCCCAACGACCCCCTTACCTTTTCTCTCCTCCTTACCTTCCTCTCTTCTTCGTCCTTCGTCTCCAACGAGAGACAACCAACAAATGGCCCTTTTCTATCACCAGATCTCCGTCGTCTCACTTTCTTCTCCATGCTGACAAAACGCTGACAAAAACCCATCGCCGGCAACCATTACAGCCATGGAGTCATCGTCTTTTTCTCATTATAAATGATGAAATTAATATTTTTTTGGGTAATATATGAGATTATTATTTTGTATAAAAAACAACTCCAAGAACATAAAAAACATACACCTCACAGTTGACCATTGATCAGTGATGCATCATTTTTATTGTAATTTAATTGTTGTTGTCAAAAGTTGATTTGAGTTAATTGCAGATGCTAGTAACTTAATACACTTGGGCCATTTAATTATTACTATGTATTAGCCTTTGGTATAATTTATGTCTCATTATACGTATTAAAAATTACAACTACAAAGGGTCGCCGGGTATGGAGTTAATTGCAGTAGTAGTATTTGTTTGGTTTTTGCGGTAGAAATGGAGGAACAAAATGAAGAAGAAGAAGAATAACGAGATGGGTCGGGTATGGGTCTAAGAGATGGAATGGGTCAATTATAAGAACTCAGGTTAATTTTAAATAATTTGGGCTTTTTCATCCAGTTGAGGGACAAAAGTGATAAGTTTTGTAACGACGAGGGCAAAAATAAACTCATTTTAACTGCAAGAATCAAGTCAAACAATAAAAACATAATTGAGGAATATTTTTGACCCATTATTAAATTGTGTAATTACTAAATTAGATTACTGTTCTAATAATTACATCAATTTCAATTATCAAGTGACTTTCCAAACGGACCCATATATCTATCATTAAGCCTGAGTCCCTACAAAATTTACAGCATAGTGGCAGTGATGCTATCTATCATAGAAACCAGTTGGGTGCTTTTTGAAAGTTGCACTTGTATGGAAAGACTAAATATAAACTATTAATTTTCTCCGTCTCATATTAATTTAACTTATAAGATAATATATATATTAAAAAAATATTTAAAAGTATATTTTAAGTCATACTTTTCATTATTATCTTTTAATTTAAATGTAGCTTTGTAAATAATATAATATTTTCTCCTAAAAAAATATATAAAACTTAAATAAATAAAATGTCAAATATAAAAAAAATTCTTGAACTTTTATCAATTTATTATTTTAAACAATGATGAAATTCCAAAAATTAAATTAATTTGCCGCGGAGGGAGTATCTGTACGACCTTAGAAGCATGAACTCAAAAATTCTAAAGTTAAATCTATACTACCTTAAAAACATGCACTCAAAAATATTAAAATTAAATTATGTAAATACCTCCAACTTAAAAATTAATCTCCAACTATCCCAAACTACAAACTCCTTCATCGCACATCATCCCATCCTCCACCATGATATGTTGCCTCTTCAAACTTACACAAACTGAACAAACGCAACTATCCAAATAAACCCCAATAGACATAACTTCTATCTTTTATCGCCAAAAGATGCAACTTTTGCGGCCAAAAGATGCACCTTTTGCCGCCAAACGATGCACCTTTTGCCGCCAAACGATGCACCTTTTGCCTATATTAATTCCAAACACTCTTCAAACTTCATTGTGATTTCAACTTCTCTCGAAAACAAATAGGTATCCCTTGTTTTATGTTTTAACGCCAATGTACTGCCTTTGTTTCTCACACAATCATGTGCAGTTTATTTCCCAAACTCAAAAATTCTAATTTCCTTAAATTGCAGATTTCTCAGGATAGGCCCCCATATCATTTTGTTGTCATACAAATTCAATGCTTGACGCTTCTCTAAATCCCCTATTGTTTTTTGAATGAATTCACTCGACTTATCACTTTGAAGAAACGAGAAAGACAAACCACTTAAACTTCAATTTCACTAGGAATATTACCACTAATTTCACTACAACCAGCGTAAATGTAGTCAAGCGAACATGAGAGATGTCCAATAGAAGCGGGAAGATTTTCACGAGTGGATTATAACCTATCCATAGTTATCTTAAATGTCTTGCAATTTATCATGGAATTGAAGAAAGTCAATTCTAGAGATGAAGACTCTGTTGTAAGATGATTGTTGTTCATGTTCAGGTACTCTAAACGTCTTTGATTACCAAATGATCTTGAAAAATGACTAGAAAAGTCATTATAATTAATTCCAAACCAAAAATATTGAAAGCATGTAAGAGATAATTAGAAATGCTTCACTAAGGATAACTCTTATATAGCATGAATACATTTTCATAGTTGCATTAATCTTAAGATGAGGTAACCATGTGCACGTGCAATAAATCTAGTATAAATAGAAAGGAAAGACAAGTTGTGTAAATCAGAAACGTTGAAGGTATGAATATCATGATCCTGCTCCTCCTCCTCTGTCTTTTCTTATTCTCAAACGTTGATGACCCATTCGACGTTCGGAAACACCTTGCCGCTGTATCCAGGTCTCTTTCATATACTCATTTAGTTTATGATGAAATTTATAGAGTTCTACATTTGTGCAACATCTACCACGTATTCTCACTTTCCAATTTCTGCTGCAAAATTTGGTGTTCCTTTTTAAATGTTGGCGTTTCCTTTGTCTCTTTGAGTTGTTCTATTCATTGCTCCACTTGTTTATTGCTTTTTGTGAGCGATTCCAAGGACATTTCGGCAAACTTACTTTTTCATATCTCCTGAAATTCCAGATCAATGTATTTAAATTTAGTGGTGAGTGTCTAGCCAATCTTAATTAAATTATGATGATTTTAGATTATCCAAATTAAATGCATTCATGTTATCACGTACAGGGTATCCAATCTTCTCGTTTTCCGAGTCCAAGGTCAAATTTTACACATCCTTTATGGATATATTTTTCATTTACTTCTTTGCTCCCTCCATTTTCAAATATTTCTATCTCACTTTAATTATTATTTTCACACTTTACATACTTTGTGTTATCTCTCACACTGGTTCCTCATAAGTCATCCAATTTTGTGCTAACATGCATAATCTTAGTTTGTTCCCATGCTGCATGCTTTGCGTTCTCTCTAAAATTTTATGATGGACGCGACATAGACATACCAGTGCACCACAGTTTGAAGTTGTTTATGGATGTCTGGCTGATAAACTTATTTTGGCTGGAATTTCTAACGTAATGCTTTTTCCAAAAAAGATGTTTCCAGAGATAATTTGTTGTGATCTCTTTCTTGTTCTTTGATAGGCAAGACATGGCACTCGTGCACCAACAAAGAAGAAGATGAGGGAATTAGAAGCCTTGGCTGCTCATTTGGAAGTCCTTGTACGTGATGCAAAAGAACATGAGTGATCTTTGGAGAAAATTCCCGCTTGGAAAGGAAAACTTACAGGTGGAGAGTTGATTACTGAAGGAGAAGATGAATTATATCATCTGGGAGTCAGAGTTGGAGAAAGACTTCCAGACCTGTTCAATGAAGAATACTACCCAGATGTATATTCAATCAAGACTACCCAGGTTGATAGATTAGTTTATTACTTGTGTATATTCAGTCGGGGAAAATACCAAAGCATGACTAGAGTCATCCTACCAAATAAAGAAGAAAGCATGACTGGAGTCATCCTTCCCTCTCCCTGTTTCAATACAAGTCAATGACTTTTGCAATAAATGATCAAAAAATATCTAGCATGCTAGAGACAGTTGAAGAGCCAAATTTCGCTACGATGTCTATACATCTTTTTATTAGTATTAAAAAACGAAAGAGGATATCTCACCATCTTGTGAGTTCAAGCACTTTTGGTCCTTTGACATGCGCTTTGCCTTTTCTTCATTTTCTGGCTTCCTGTGTTGATGTGTCACTCAGATGATTTCCAAATAAATAGACGATAGGGGTATATGCAGAGGCTTTTGTCTATATTGTTGCCTTTGTCACGCAACTCACATGGCTTTAGAAGTGTTATTGATAAGACATGGAGAGAATAACTTATTTATTATTTAAAGAGAACAATGATATAAATACATGGAGAGGACAAGCTAACTAAGGTAACTAAATAAGCTAACTATGATAACTAAATATTCAAATCCCTAACAATCAGCTATATTATCTATCAAATCTCTATATTATGTACATTATTATATAGATTTTGTAACACTCCCCCTCAAGCTGGAGCATAGATATTGATCATGCCTAGCTTGTTGCAAAAATAGTCAACTCGAGTTCCATGAAATGCTTTTGTAAATAAATCAGCTAGTTGTTCTCCTGTCTTCACGTAGCCAGTGCAGATCAAGTTCTCCTGAATCTTCTCACAAATAAAATGACAATCAACCTCAATATGTTTGGTTCTTTCATGATACACTGGATTTGAGGCAATATGAAGAGCAACTTGATTATCACACCAGAGTTTTGCTGGGGTATGATGCTTCATCCCAATTTCAGATAAAAAATGATGTATCCGCATAATCTCACATGTAGACTGTGACATAGCTCTATACTCAGATTCTGCACTGGATCGTGATACAACACCCTGCTTCTTACTCCTCTATGATATTAGGTTCCCTCCAACAAAAACACAATAACCTGTAGTAGATCTTCTGTCAATTTTAGATCCAGCCCAATCAGCATCTGCAAAACACACCACATGAGTATGGCCGTGAATTCTATATAATATGCCCAGTCTAGGAGCTCCTTTCAAGTAACATAGGATCTGTTCCAAAGCTTCCCAATGTTTGACCGTAGGTGCAGACATGAATTGGCTAACAACACTTACCGCAAAAGCAATATCTGGACAAGTCACAGTAAGGTAGTTTAACTTCCCAACCAACCTTCTAAATCTCTCTGGATCATCAAAAGGATCATCATCATCTTTAATAAGATGTACATTGGGAACAATTGGAGTACTACAGGGTTTGGCTGCTACCTTTTTGGTATCTGCCAGTAGGTCAAGAATATACTTTCTCTGACATATAAAAATACCCTTCCTGCTTCTAGATACTTCTACTCCCAAGAAGTATTTCAGTTGTCCTAAGTCCTTTGTATGAAACTTAGTATGTAAGAAAGACTTGAGAGAAGAGATTCCTACAAAATCACTCCCTGTAGTGACAATGTTATCGACATATACAAAAAGGAGAATAGTTCCAGACACAGATTGTCTATAGAAGACTGAATGATCACATTTGCTCTTCTTCAATCTAAAATCTTGAACTACCTCACTGAATTTTCCAAACCAAGTTCGAGGACTCTGTTTCAAGCCATACAAGGACTTCTTCAAGCGACAAACCTTTCCATACCCCCCCTGAGCAATAAAACCAGGTGGTTGCTCCATATAAACCTCTTCGTGGAGATCACCATGAAGGAATGCATTTTTAATATCCAACTGATGCAATGAACAATTACCAGGTGGTTGCTCCATATAAACCTCTTCGTGGAGATCACCATGAAGGAATGCATTTTTAATATCCAACTGATGCAATGACCAATTCTCAGAAGTAGCTAGAGAAATGAACAAGCGGACTGAAATGAATTTGGCAACGGGAGAGAAGATGTCTGAATAATCTACCCCATAAGTCTGAGCATATCCTTTGGCCATAAGTCTAGCCTTAAGTCTTGCCACAGAGACATCTGGATTAACTTTGATTATGAAGATCCACTTGCTTCCTACTGCTTTCTTTCCACTAGGTAAATCCACCAAATTGAATAGCAATAGGACGATCAAGATCATCTGGAGGATCACTTGGAACAAGATCTGATGATGAAGGAACTGGTGCAGAAGAGGTATCATTAGCATCTCACATCCTAGAATAAACCTGAACAACCAACGGTCTTGCTAGAGTAGATGAAACTAGTGTTGATTGGTGCTCAACTGAAGAGCTACGCGGTGTATGTGAAACATCATGTGATGATTCTGGTATAGCCCTAGTAACCTGGTACACTAGCCACTCATCTTTCTCCCCCTGGCTAGTAGAAATAGGAGGTGCATAGAAGAGTGGTGTAGCCTCCGCAAAGGCTACATCAGTTGACACCAAATATTTTCCTAGTTCAGTAAAGTAACAACGATATCCTTTCTGAAGGCGAGAATATTCCAATAAAACACACTTCAAGGCCTTGAGATCCAACTTGGTAATTGATGGTCGAACATCTCGAACATAACAAGTACTTCCAAACACCTTAGGTTCCATTGGAAATAGTGGCTTATTTGGAAAAAGAACACTATAGGGCACATTACTAACAAGCACAGTAGATGACATGCGATTGATCAGAAAACAAGCTGTAGAAACTGCATCTGTCCAAAACTATTTGGGAACTTTCATTTGGAACAAAAGTGCTCGAGCTGTCTCAAGTAGATGTCTATTCTTCCTTTTGGCGACTCCATTTTGAGAAGGTGTATCAACACACGAAGACTGATGAAGAATACCATGTTGTCTCATATATGACGGAAACAATTCTGACATGTATTCTTTAGCATTGTCACTTCTTAAAATACACACAGAAGCATTGAACTGAGTTTTAATTTCAGCATAACAAAAATGAGTGAATACTTCAGAACGACTCTTCATAAAATAAATCCAAGTCATCTACTGTGCTGCCTTTGTCACGCAACTCACATGGCTTTAGAAGTGTTGTTGATAAGATATGGAGAGAATAACTTGTTTATTATTCAAAGAGAACAATGATACAAATACATGGAGAGAAAAAGCTAACTAAGGTAATTAAATAAGCTAACTATGGCAACTAATATTCAAATCTCTAACAATCAGCTATATTATGTATCAAATCTCTATACTATGTACATATTATACAGATTTTGTAACAAGAAGTTTCAGCAAACCGTCTTTATTTATCCACCAAAGCACATCTTAAGTTTCACATATTTAAGTGATGCATCGGCTAGTGCAGTGGCATTTGGGATGGGTCTATTTAATGAAAGAGGAAAGCTTGGACCAGGAAGGCATCGAGCGTGAAAGCCGTGCAAGTGACATAGTTTTGAGATTTCATGATTGTTGTCAAAGCTACAAGGTATGCATGCAAATTTTATCTGTCTATATGGTGGAAATTTTCTGTGTGAAATAACACAAAAATTGGTTTCTATTCATGCGTTTTAACTAGCATTTTGAGCATTTGCTTGTAAATTGGGACTTGAGGTAATAATAACTCTTCTTCAATCTAAAATCTTGAACTACCTCACTGAATTTTCCAAACCAAGTTCGAGGACTCTGTTTCAAGCCATACAAGGACTTCTTC
The DNA here is from genome assembly GCA_000787875.1 of Solanum virginianum. Taxonomy (NCBI): domain Eukaryota; kingdom Viridiplantae; phylum Streptophyta; class Magnoliopsida; order Solanales; family Solanaceae; genus Solanum; species Solanum virginianum. The sequence continues at coordinate 13,968 of DF368886.1, forward strand.
AAGCGACAAACCTTTCCATACCCCCCCTGAGCAATAAAACCAGTATCACCTGAATGAAGTCTCTTTCCTAAAATACGGAAGTTTAACATCTCCTAAAGGTGTAAAAGTAAGTAGATAGTGACTAAGCTAGAACTGAGTTAATGGAGATTAACTTATTATTGTAGATGTTTATGGAAGTATAGAGCACAACTCATATTATGGGCTAATTTATTTGTGGTTTTAATATTTCTTAGAAGTCTGATGCTCATAGAAATGCAAACTTGCTTTTATTAGTGCTGGGTCTGCATGTTTCTGATTTAAAAATAAAAATAAAGGAGGAGAAGTATGAATTGAGTATCAAAATATACTACATTTCAGTGTCCGGACATGGTGTTCTGTATTGACACTATTACTCCTCTTTTTTTAAGTAATCATGAGTGTTGTTTCTCAATAACAATAATAAAAACATACCTAGTGAAATTCCACCTTACCACTACCAGTGTTGTTTCTCCTGCTCCTTTTTATTGAATATGGGTTCCATCCAATCTAAAGAAGATGTAGTGGGTATACGCATTGACTTATTTTTTTAGTTTTTGACCTTTAAGCACTTTGTAAGTTTTGAAAGTGTTTGGATATACTTTTTTTAAGCACTTTCTAAAAGATGAAAAAGAAAAAAAAAATAAAGCCAAAAGCCAAAAGTTGGGGGGTTGCCAGCTTTTAGCTTTTAACTTATAAGCTACTTAAAATAAGCCAATCGAAACACCCCCTTATAGATTGGATGTTATTTCTTTTTGGGTTGTGGTGCGGGTGGGGGGCTTGATTGGCGAGTTGAGTAAGCAACAAAATCATGATACTTTTCATTTGGTTGCAGACTTTTAGAAAAAGTCAGGAGCTAAATGTGGACAAGCTCAAAGAACCTGTATTGCATGAAATTACTCGTGAATTAGTCAGGCAATATGGGCTTAATTTTACAAAACAAGATGTATCTTCTTTATGGTTTCTCTGCAAACAGGTGAGTGTAGCACTATTAATGTTCTGATGAGTGCTAAACCTTGTATTATTATTATTATTTTTTTTTATCTAGAGCTTCTTTCCTATGTGACTTTTCCCCCAGGAAGCATCCTGGCTGAATATCACCAATCAAGCTTGTAGTCTGTTTAGCCCATCTGAGGTACTTTGTGCTAATCCGATTATTTTTTCTTCATTTCTATTTCATGGTTTGCCTGTTATTGTTCCTGCTGCTTTCTTTTTTCATTATCTTGGGCGACAACTGGAAATGGAAAATTATCTTTGTGTATGTTTTGGGGGTGGGGGGTGGGGTGCTATCACAATTCCCCTTTTTATCAACACTTATGAATTGCAAGTGGAAACTGTATCTTATAACACCATATTAAAAAGGTGTTACTATATACCTATCCTGTGCTGTACGCAAGCTCCGTTTTTGTCTTTTTAGGTCATAATGTGAAGTGCGGGGAGAGGGTGAGAGATTAGTCCATCTCCTTTGATGTTTGATTGAAACATATCATTTACTTGTTGAGCACCATGTATATTAAGTACATCTCCAACTTTTCATTTATATGGAATATTGGAACTTTCTTGTTGCCATCGATGGTTACTGACAAGTTCTCATTTTAGGTTTATTTGTTGGAGTGGGCTGATGATTTGGAGTTGTTCATTCTGAAAGGGTATGGTGACACACTAAATTATCGAATGGGAGTGCCACTGCTTGAGGATGTTATTCAATCAATGGAACAGGCAATCAAGGCTAAAGAAGGTGATACTAGTCCAACAAGCTTTTCTTTCTTCTCTTTATTTTTCTTATTGTTGGGGGTTAAATAGTGTCTCCGGAGGCATACAGATATCTTATTCTTCCCTTGTTGCTGCTAACGAGATCTAAAAGGAAGAGACGGTTATGGTGTAAATGATGTTTGCTCAAACCAAACCAGAAATGTACTATGAGCTGTGTACTCTCTCTATGTTGAAAGTAGTACCTCAAAATCTAGAGATTAGTTATATCTCAAAATACAACTTAAAAGTAGGGTTAAGTTAAATAAATCAGCTGCA
>DF368883.1:4589-18137 GCA_000787875.1 Solanum virginianum
ATTTTGAAAATGAAAAGGAATATTTTTCTTATGATTGCATACAAGTATGATACCTGTACCTCTGTTCAGTTTGTTACCTTTATTCGTATTTCTCTACCTTTTGCTTTATATATTCGGTACGTATTTCGTACTGACCCCCTTTCATTAGGGACTGCATTTTATGCCCGCAGGTACAGATGCACAGAGTAGTGGGCCACCAGTTTAGGACCCCTGTTGGAGTTTGAAAAGCTCCTTTGCTTCGGAGCCACTTTTGGTACTCATGTTACTTCATTACTTTGTATTATACTTATTTGTGGGTACGACGGAGCCTTGTCCCGTCCTATGATTTGGTCTGTTTGTTTAGAGGTCTGTGGACTCTTGTGGTTAGGTGGGACATGTCAGTCAGTCTGTAAATCATGTACATATGTTGTGTTTGTTGGACGGTTTAATCGCAGCGGTGACCTTGTCGGCCCGCATGTATGCATATATGTATGTCTGTTTGTATGTATGGTACGCTGGAATTTTTTGTATACAGGTGGGTAGTCAGTGAAATAGATGAAACTCTATCGAAATTTCTGCAAATGAGTTAGTTAATATGGTTGGAATCTGAATTAGCAGTTGCGTCTGAGTGCCCAACCGGGTACTAGTCACGGCCCATAGGTTGGACCGTGACACTTGAAGACAAATAAGTGTGCCCCACCTTGACTTGTGTTATGCCACAATTGGTCCAAGTGTGTGGAGGTAAGGTCAAAGTTGTGTGGATATATACACCACATCTCTTCTTTATCCACAATTTCCACACTTAGAAAACATTCCAAGAATGGAACTTCATCGTTAGCTTTAGCTTTTTCCTAATGTTCAGATCACAATTGCAAACTCTAGCGCTACCCTAATTTCAACTGTAACTGGTCAAGCAGGATAGAAGTCCAATTGAGACTACTGCAGTTCCAACTCCCAAAGTGGTAATCGATTTGGAATTAGATCCAGAAGCAACGATCATAGAGGTTATTTTTGGGGATACCTTGGGGTACTTCTCCATATAATTAATGCACTGAAAAACCTTGGGTTGAATGTTGTCAAGGCTAACGTCTGTCTTGATTCATCCGGGAAGCTTAATACATTCTCCCATCACAAAAAAGCATAAGTTAATATTGTAGGTTCTTTTATGATGCTAGGTGATTTTTCTGTTCCTCTTGTACTTTGTCCTTGCATACTATTAGTCACCAGATATCTGAAAACACTTTCGGTTAAATCTTTTGTTTTGGGTCTAACAACATTAGTTTTCTGATTGTTTAACTATTGGGACTTGCTTCTAGTTCTATGGGTAGGAAGGTCGATTACCCCGAGCTGCTTGAAGAAATTCGTTTGACGATAATCAATATTATGATGGAATACAACCCGGTAGAACTTCAGTAAGTTGTTGAGCATCAGTTTCTTGATCTGGTAACTCCTGAGGGATTCATATATAGCTGCTTCTTCTAACTGAAAAATTTCTGGTGCGGGAATCTAGCTCTAGATTAGCTATGGGGGAAGCTTTTGGTGTTTCTCAAGCATATTAGAAGGTTGTTAATGTCCTTCATATGTTGTCCTCACTCCTTACCTCCAATGTGGGCATACTCCATTAACAAGATTGAATTCAGGTTACAAGCTATTCTAACTGTGCTGTACACATAAATAATTCAGATACAAGGTGCTACTAACATTGATATACATATGCATTTTCACTGGTGCTGAAAGTTACTCTCTTCTAGTATCATCCTGTTTTTGGGTTTTGTTACGATCTCGTTTTCTGTCTTTCGAGATTCAAAATTCATATTTACTTGCTCTCCTATCATACTGAGTATGCTAGAGAAAGATATATGTGCATGCAATGGTGTGAGAAATTTCTTTACATTCAAGGAGTCCTTTCTTTGTTCATGTACTTTTAGAGTTCACAGGTGGCTATTTTAGTTATGGTAGATTATTGTATAATTTCTTATGGATGCAGTTCAGTTTTTCCTCCTATTTTTTCTTATGTTTGTGGGTAGATGCTACTTAGTACCCGTCTTGAATGATGAATCAGGTATAGGCATTGTACATGGGGATTTATTTCATCTTTTCCATTGTCAATGCATGCTATGTTGTGGTGTTTTTGTGATGTTATCTTGGTTTCAGGTTCTAAGATTGTTAGTTTGGAATTTCTAAATCTTTGGATCTTCTTTGTGCAATTGCTGTTAAACCTAAGTCTATTTATTAATCTGGGAAAAAGTCTAGGTCTCCAGGTCCCTGTCCGGTATTATACTTGAATCTTGTCTTGGCATCATAACTATATCTACTTTGCGTAGGACCTCTCAATCTATTAGTTATTCGTGGTTGTGTTGCCTTACTTCCAGTGAGTTCATTCGTTTGGTGCTGCGTTTCTTTTACAAATTGATGTTCATTGCTACTGAATTAGTATGGAAGTGCAACTTGAAATCATTTTCTATGAGGTGTTTCTTCAGGACCAAGTTTAGGAATTTGGGTTGTTATTAGATAGTTGTCATTGTGTTCCTTTGGCAGATTCAGGTGTTGGCTTTGTAGTTATCTAGGCTGCTCTTTCCTTTATCCTGATGTCTTTCTCAGGCTTTGCAATTCTGTTGAAAAAGGACGAAAGTTCTTGATTTGGGTGTGTTTTAGGCTTTAAGTTCCTGCCTGCAAAGTAAATCCAAGAGATAAACTAGACATAAACTTGTTTGTAATTGGACTGGCATTGTATCTAGAGGATGTTGTTGATGTGTGGAGCAGATAAATTTGAGAGCCACCTAATCTAGTGTAGTTCAGTGAATCTGGGAGTTATATTTTCATGTAAATTTGTAATTAAAGGTTATGCGTTGAGTAAGTTTATTAGCTATTAATTCTGGTTGATAAGTTGAGATCATGTATGCCAAATATGGCACTATTGATGATTACTTATTCTGGGAAGTTTAGGGATAGTTTTGAAATTGTAGAATTGGTTTAGTTTTAACTGCTTGTATAGAATTGAAGAAATGGTCAGTTGACATTGAACTTGATAACTGCCCTGTATATTTGACACGAAAGCTTGCGAGTTGAAATAGTTGGTGGTTGTATTTACAGTTAAATCATGTATGCAAGATGTTGCAGTGTTCTCTAAAATTATAATTTTTAGTGGTTTATTGGGTCATTTGATGTAGTTTTGAATCTGGTCAGTAAGTATTGAAGGTGTATTCTTCATTCACAATATGCTTGACGTAGAGTTGGGTGTTTGATAGAATAGAAGGTATGATTAATAAAAAGGTACTTGTTTGTTTTAACAATCAATATTGTTTCGTCTAAAGAAAAAGAAATAATTGTTACGATCAGTAGAGATATGGCTTTAACATACCTACCTTGAAAATCATTTTAAAGACGCTTCCAAGTAATTTGTATGATGTAGGTGAAATATATTGCTTCTAATTCGAGCTAGTTCGGGTTTCCATTGGCCGTGGGACCCGCGATACCCTTTTACAAAATTTTGATAATCTTGGAAAGAATATGTAATAATTATTGTTATGATCTCACGTATGACTTTGTGTTTGTATAGGATTCTTACAACTTGATAACCTTGGAAAGAATATGTAATAATTATTGTTATGATCTCAGGTATGACTTTGTGTTTACATATGATTCTCACAACTCTGTTCGTGCTTATTATGATATCTTTCACCGATTCCTGAGCCGGTTGTTGTCGTGCGTATTATGACTTGTGAGTGCAGCGATTTTTCCTGGCTCACTTATACTATGTTAGCATTACAGCTTGTGAGTGCAATGGTCTTCCCTGACTCACGTGAGTGCAGTGGTCTTCCCTGGCTCACTTATCGGCATTATGCCATATCTGTACTATGACCTGTGAATGCAACGGTCTTCCCTGGCTCACTTATCGGCATTATGCCATATCTGTACTATGACCTGTGAATGCAACGGTCTTCCCTGGCTCACTTATCTTATGCCACTTCTGTATTATGACTTGTGACTTCTGCTTTACATATTCGGTACATACCTCGTACTGACCCCCTCCTCTTCGAGGGCTGCGTTTTCTGCCCACAAGTACAGACGTACAGGTGAGAGATCCACTAGTTTAGGATTCTGACTGCTATTTAAAGTGCTCCTTTGCTTCGGAGCAAACCCTGGGTATATACACTTATTTACTATTTTGTATTTCTGTACATTCGAGGGTACGACGAGGGCCCTGTCCCGTCTTCTGATTCAATTTTTGTAGTTAGAGGTCTGTGGACACCTGTGTGTATGGATTATGGCAGTTTGTATATCTATGTACGTATGTTATGTATGTTGGGCGGTTTAACCGTAGTGGTGACCTTGTCGGCCCGCGTATGTGTATATATATGTTGTGTGCTGGGATTTTTCTGAATGCAGAGTTTGGGATAGTCCGTAAAACAAAGGAAACTCTGTCGAAATTTCTGTAAAAGTAATACATTAGTTATAATTTGGTTTGGTATTTGGACTCGTGGTGCCCCAATCGGGCACTAGTCACGGCCCACGAGGTTGGGTCGTGACAATTTAGAGGGTGTTTGGATTAGCTTAAAAACTGATCAAACCTGCTTTTAATATTTTTTTAGCTTTTGGAAGTGTTTGACAAATTTTAAACTGGCTTAAAATAAGTTAAAAATAACTTAAAATAAGTCAAAAGTTAGAAATTAGTCTTCCCCAATTTTTTTCGTTTTAGCTTAAAAGTTGTTTGTGTTTGACCAACAAATTTACTTTTTTATCCCCAATGTTTGCTTATATTTTCTATATTTTTTGCTCCTACTTTTTATTTTATTTTTTCTTTTATCTTTTTTTAAATTTTGGCTCTTTCTTTTTTTTTTTCTCTTGCTCTTTCTTTCTTCCTTTTTTTTTCCTTCTTCCTGTTTTTTCTTTTCTTCCAATTTTTCTTCTTTTTCTTGCTCTTTTTTTTTCCTTCTAAATTATTTTCTCCTTATTTTGTTCATTTTATAAATTATTTATGGTAAAGAAAAAATATAGTCATTACTTATTACAAACAATAATTAACATTTTATAATATGTAACAGTTTAAAGATATTTCAGATATTTTAATAAAAAAAATGCTTAACAGCACTTTGATACCAAACACATTAACAATTTTTTTTTAGCTTAAGCACTTCTATCCAAACACGTAACTGCTTATTTTTAAAATAAGTTTCAGCTCTTTAAAAAGTGCTTTTGAATAAATAGCCACTTTTTTCAGCTAATCCAAAAGGGCTCTTAGAATAAATAGTGAATATATCACACAGACATATAAATAGATCAAGTTTGAATCTAAAACAGTGACTTATTCATTTATCGACTGCATTCAATGTACACCAAATTATATTAGTTTTAATTTCATTGCATATATAATACTAAGGGGTCGTTTGGTGCGATGGATAGGAAAAGCTAATTCTGGGATTTTTTTTAGTGGTTTTTAATTCTTTGTTTGGTTGCACGGATTAGGATAACTTATCGTAGGATTAACAATTAGTCCTGCGATAAGTTTTCTTGGGTGTGGAATAATAATCTCACGATAACTTATCCTGGGATAAAGTGTGTGAAATAATAAAAATACCCCTCTCAAAGTCCCTTTTATATACCACTTTTATATTTTTGTATATTAATATAATTTTTAATAACATTCGCTACCTTAATTAATCGTTGTTCTTATATATTTTTTATTAAATAAATATAATTTCTATTTATGAATATATTATAAGTTGAATTTATTTGTCTAATACTTATGTTTATGTATATTTTAATTCCTCTTAAACAGTTTACACCACTACTAAATTATATATTTTAAATTAAATAGTTTATTACTCGCTTAAAAATTATTTTTTATATATCAATTAAAATGTAAATTATTTTAATAATATTTTTATTTTACTTTTAGTAAACTTCAAATGGAAGTTTTATTTTTAAGCTAAATAAGATGAAAATTTTATTTTTTAAGTTAAATAAGATGAAACTTTAATTTTAAAAACAAATAGCACAATCATGAAAATGCATACACATATGTTAAATAAGATGATTTTTTTTTAACAATGAATAACCAAAGCTTGCAAATAAAATGAAAAAAAAAAAACTAAATAAGCTAGTACATATGTTAAATAAGATAGAAATTTATTTTTAACAATGAATAACCAAAGCTTGCAAAGAAAAAAAAAAACTTAATAAGGTGGAGGATATTTATGTAAACAAACATCTTATTCTTAGAAATTGTACCATGAAGAGTAGTTTGAATATGTCAAACCAAACAAACAATAAAAACTACTCTCAACATAACTAATCTCATCATAACTTATCTCATCATCATAACTTTTACTTAAACCAAACGACCCGTAAGTAAATTGTACTCATACTTCATTTTGTTAAGGCATGCATTTATTTATAGGGAATTTTCGCATATAACCACTCAAAAATACCTTAGTTATGTTTCATAGCTATAGTTTGGGTAATTACATTTCGTAACTATAGCTTAGTATCTTTTATATAATTCATGCACTATTTATATAATTTGCAGTTTTTGTATAGCGTTTGTATATTTCTCTATACAATTCGTGCACACCATTTGTATAATTTGCTATACATTTTGCGGTATTTGTATATTTCACTATACAATTTGATTCGCCCATAGCTTTTGTATAATCACATACAACATTGGTATAAGTCATGCAAATTATACAAAACTGAAACTGTATTCGTACACAATATTTGTATAAATCGCGCGAATTATACAAAACTTAAACTGTAATTGCAGTTAGATATTTGTCGCACGCTGTAACTTATTCAAACTATAGTTATGTTAGCTAATTAACTAGAATATATTTGCTTATTCACATAATTTTTTCTTTATTTATCCAAAACACAATCTTTGGAGAATCTATCCATACATCAACCTATAATAAACTATTTAATACTATACCTAAGTTCAAGAAAACAACTTTTATTTGACAATTATGTTAATGTATGCACTATTTAATTAGCTACAGGACAAACCCCATTAATTTCTAATTACTAAAAATTTAACTACTAACATGATGTCTCTTGTGAAAAGATTCTCTGATTCTTAAGTAAAAATAAAAAATTGAAGTAGAAAGAAATTCATGTCTTGGTGGTTCCCTTTTTTTTTTAAACCTAAAAAAGTTCCTTAATTTGTCTTGTAAACAACTTTACGCAACGTGAATTTATTAAATTATTGATGAAGACAAAGAGGAATCAAGCTATAATAAATTTAAGGTGCTTGATCGAGACTAAATAAATAAATAACTCAATCTTTGACGTGTTAATCCAAAAAAAAATAAATTAGGACCAGTTGTTGCAAATTAAGTAAAAACCGTTTATTTTTGTTAGTTTGACCCTTCAAACGTAATAATTTGAATTTTGCGTGCGCTTTCTAAAATAATGATTTAAATGATTATTGTATTATAATATTTATATTAATTAATATTTAGTATTAAATTTAAATTATGCCATGTGTCAGCAATAAATTTGGAAAAAATGGAGAGAAGCCTCCTCCATTCGTGGTCTCTATAAAATAAGATATTTTATATGTATATTTATTAAAATTGGTGCTATATTTTATTCTGGCGTCATGCTAATTTTACGACCAAATAATTCACTTAATTAAATATTGAGTTAGTTAGTATTATGAATCAATTTTCTGGATGGCAATATATTTTTTTTCTTATTATTTTTGATGATGCACTCAAATTTTTTTTTTTTTAAAAAACCTCTAGATTCACCTCTGCATATTCATAACAAATGCAAGACAAAAGGGACGTGATCAAGATCAATAATTGAATTGAACATCTAAACGAATAAATTCAGACATTTAATTGATGTCTTCATTTTGACTTAAAAGTTCCAGAGTGGCAAAAATTGGTTAGACAATTGCAGACATTACCTCCTTAATTCTTGGTCCAACAATATGCATAAGCTAAGAAGACAAGTAGGCAAACTATATTTATCTCATGGAAAAGATAGGAAGACAAGTAGGACAAACAATATTTATTTCATGGAAAGGATAAAAAGACAAGTAGGGCAAACTATATTTTATTTCATGGAGAAGTGTTTTAAGATATTGAAAACTGCGTCGGTTGTAGCAAAAACTTTGCTAAAATATGTTCATTTAGCTTTCTTGACGAACAAGATTTTTTTTTTTTCAGGGAGGAGCATGGATTAATCAGGCTTCTCTTGTTTCAATTCTTTTTAAATTATTTGTTTCACTCCTTCCCATGAATTTGTACCTTTTTGCTTTCTTAGTGACTTGAACTGATAGCTTTCAAGTTACACGTGAAAGGTGCTTACCATTTGAGCAACTCTCCCGTCTTTCAAATCACATTTAATTGACAATATTATCCTTTAAATCTTTCAACTTCTTATCTTTTAGCAACTTTTAGGTCACTTGGCCTATTTCCACTGTCTCTGCAAAACAAAATACAGACTCAAAAGCAAAATTGTTTGACATGGACCAATATAGTGGCTGGCTCAAAATGTAAAGATCAAAGAAAAATTGGCACCAACCTATAGACTGAGGCCGCATTTGTTTCTATTAAAATTAGTGAAAATATCACGATTCAAAATTTGAGGTCATAATGACACATATTTCAAGCTCAATTTGATGTATAAGTCAGAAAGTAAAATCACATACGAAACTCTTAAAGGGAAACCAAGCCTCAAACGATAGGAAAGAAGTACAATAATGAAATATCCCAAAATCTAGTGTCATGAGTATAAGAAACATCTAATACAACTTTGAAATAGTAATACACCTCTGAACAATAATAAAGACTACAAATAAAAGATAGAGTTGATAGCAGTCTGGACACAGAGTCTCACCACCAAATTTAAAGTAGAGTATTTGTTAGAATAGATTAGCTATCGTGGGGATGACCCTTACTACAATCTATATCTAAAAAGAGATACAAAAGTAGGGGTGATACAACTCACATGTACTCAGTAGGTCTACCCGACTAGATATCAGAAATTGATTAAACTAAGGAATGCCTCCACCTGCACACACAAAATCTCAGTAAATCGTTAGTGTCGAATTCATAAATTGTACGGCACGAACAAGGTAAACACATAAGCTTAAGTAATGTCAATCATCATAAAATAAGTCAAACACTCCCCATCAATATAATGCAATGCAATGATATAGTATGATACAACACATGGGTGGTACAGTGGGATCAAGACTATCACACAACCCATCGTATACACCTGTCGATCAGAGCTACCAAAAATGACCCATGGAAGTCTCGAAAACTATATACCTCATCACAATCTCAATATCTCATCCTCCTTGCCACCTAACTCATGGTCAAGGATTTAAATGTGTCTTATTTTCTTTTTGAAAAATCACAATCTCAATATTTCATCCTCTTTACCACTTAGTTCATAGTCAATGATTTTAAAGGTGTCTCATTTTCCTATAAAAAAGTATTTTCACAATTATCCACTTTCCATATTTCATGATATGATGTATACGGATGAATGCATTTTCATACACAAGCACAAAGAAAATAATCATCTCAACACATATACCATAGTATCAATGTTCTCATAAACTCAATAAGTTATGATAAATATCTTCATCCATACATAATGAAAAGAATTTCCTTTGAAATGCACAATCATCATTTGAAAAGCTCTTTATTTCTCAAAATAGGCCAAAATTCATAACTTATCTCAAAGTGTTTCATTTCTCAAAATATGTCATAATTCATAACTCATTTAAAAGCATTTCATTTCTCAAAATATGTCATAATTCACAATTCAACTTAAAGCATTTTATTTCTCAAAATATCCACAATTCACAACTTATCCCAAAGCATTTTATTTCTCAAAATATGATATAGTTCCACAATTTAACTCCTCTATCGGGCATCACAAGTAAAATAGTGTTAAAAGCTTTTTATCACAATCAATTAAAGAAATACATACTCACAAAACAATCAAAGAAACAAGTAAAGCCCCCACACAGATAATATAATCAACAATCACAAATGATTGTACAATACCATTTCATGGTATAGGACATAAGAATAATCAATTATCTAATCGCAAACTCAAAGAAGGATAGCCAAACTTACCTCGAATGCCAAAAATTGTACCCTAACACTCACTGGAGAATAACCCTCAATAATCAACTCCAAAACAATTTTCAACTATCAATAATGAAAATAATTCATCAAAAGGAGTCCAACAATACTCATATGCGAAGGTTTAAATATGGGGGTAAAATCGTCCAAAAATCACTTCGAAAATGACAAGGGTGAAACTGAAATTTTTATATAAAAATCAATATCTACAACTCAAGAGAAGTTCATGGTTGAAAAACTCATTGACATGAGCAGGAAATGAATTCACAATCATCAATTTACTCAAAGTTCAACTTCTTGAAGAAACCATAAAAAATGAGTTCAAAACCAAGAATTAGTAGTTGAAATCGTGAAATAATTGATGAAAATAAAGATTTTTAGTTAAAAACACTTACCCAATGAATTTATCTTGAAAAGTCTCTTCAAAAACTCCTCAATAGAGTTTTAAAATTTGAAAAATGTCAAATAGGGAAGAAACTTTAAAACCAATCCCAAAACTAGCATCAAATGTCGCAAAAGCGACTAAGAGTCACTTAGGTAACACCTCACTAAAAAGGCGGGCATCGCCTTTGTGACACTAGGGCCGCTTTCACGACCGAGCTGCGAAAGAGGACACCACAACACTAGGCCCTTCGTGAAAGCAAAAGGGAGGATTGCTTAAGCAATAGCCACGAAAGCGGCCGACCTACATCAGAAATCAATAGTCAGAAATCACCTACACGCTTAAAGATTCTAAAATAACTCTCAGAATTTATTCAAAATCTCATACACATAAATCACATGTGCTACACCCCACTAAAATTGATATTTCGAACTCAATAGAACCATAAAAAATTGAATTAAATACATCCTTGATCCAAAATTTGATTAATCACAACTAAACTAGCATAATCAAAATGCCTTCAAAACTTTCAAAAAATATAACGAAGTTCTTCCTAAGCCTGAAATCACCTCCTGAATCCAAAGAATCATCAAAAATTCAATTTGAGCCTCTAAGCTCAAAATGTTAACCAAAGTTAAATCTTGTTCCAATTAAACTCAAATTTTTAACTTAGTTCCTTAATTTCACAAAACAACGTCAAATATGAAAAGACAATGCTCCTACACCAATTTTCATATTTTGGAGCTGATGAAACTCTTAGAATTTTATTTCAAGACTCGTAACTCCATTTGGTACTAAAAGCTATTTTTGAATAACTTAAGCCGCCTTTAAACTCATAAACTTGCATATCACTCAATTTTTTCTCAAAACTCCAATACCAATTAGATTAATGGGTCAAATATGACTCAGAGCAACTAGCGAAAAGGGTAAAAGGTAATTTTTTAAAAATTTTCAAAAATGACCTTTAAGATCATTATATCATCTACCGTTAAAAATCATGTTCATCCTCAATCATAAAGTAAAGTCGATAATCTTACTCGACGATACCAATAATTAATAGTACAAATTCCAAAGTCAGTATTTACTTGTTAGAGGGAATCTACTTTTGAGAATTTTAGCATCAAAATTCATCATCAAGAATCAAAATTTTGGACCAAGATAAAGAGACGTTTGCAATTCAAGAGTGATTACCCAGCCATAAACTAACCCGTGAAACCACTTGAACCACAACCCTCTAAAACACAACATTGTCACCAGGATGCACCCCCTTCTTATGAACCCACTTGAACCACAACCCTCTAAACCACAATACAATCACCAGGACGAACCCCCTCCTTACATAACTATAAAGCGATTCTGAACTATTACCTGTTAAAGTCAAGAGTGAAACTTGAACTACTTACCAAACACTCAAAATTTACAAAGCATCACAACCCTTAGTCATATTTCACTCCCTCAATATAATTCTCCCACGTACTTAAATTGCATCAACTTGACCTTTAGACAATGGTTACTCATTAAAGAAAGATCCAAGTTAAATAAACTCGAAGAAAAGATGATCAAATTACCACCTAGTGAATCACATAAAGTTGGAGAAAGTCCTCATTTATAAATAACTATCACAACTATCGAGAATCTACAATTCCTCATGATAAATCTCTTACAAACACTCTTGATAAGATTCACACTTATACTAATATGACCTGTTGATAAATATTCTCTTTTGTCTTACTCAAAATACTTCATCTTAAGCATCAATAGTAAAGCCTTTCTAGTTATTTAGTTTTCACCTGTTTGATTTTTTTGTACACGAGCTTACTTGATCACTAGCACAGCTTAAAACATACTTGTATCATCAAAACCCAATATAATCACCATAACTAGACTAGTAAAATAAAAAAATTCAATGTCACAAAATATTACGACTTTATTGATCTTCTACTCGTGCCTCCACAACCTTTATTAGTACATAAATTCTAATCACACTATCACTATAAAAAATTCTTACTTGTGGCTCTGTTTTCCAAATAAAGATACTACTATCCATCTCAAGCCCTTCCTATACATCTTATACTAGAAACTGGCCCTATTCAAGGCCAATAATGTTATTTCTAACTTTGATAGTGCCTTTTACCATGAGTTATACGTAGTGGATCAAAACTCAATCTCAACCACATGCAACCATTCACATTTCATGCCACAACCTCTATTCATCACTTGTACCATCATGTCAAAACTCAAAGTAATCTTTAGTCACCCGAAGAATTTTGGATACCAGAAGCACATAATCTATAATCACTATAAAGTATTCATAACGTTCATCATAATAGTCTAATTGGTTTCTATCAATAAAATAGTATTAATCTGGATCAAAACCCTCAATGCCCATGTAGATCTATAAGTCCTTCATGCAATACACCTATAAGTCACCTACTAGGATTGAACAATCCAACCCAATATAAAACACAAAATCTATCATATATCAGTATTTGTTATGTAAACAAAATCAAATATTCATATATATATATAGATGATAATCTTTTATAAATCTGTGTCAATCCAGATCACCTTGCATTATCATATCTAAACTAAAGCAAAAATTTATCCTCATGATCCAATTTAAATGCTTGAACTCTTTGATACCCATGAACTTTCTTGTTCTTTTCCTTGAGCCTATCTTAATTGTTATCCGTTGGTCAAAACTTTACGACGGATTACCTTTTATTTAATTTAATTAAAAATTTAATTCATATTAGTTACCAAATTCAAAACTAACAAGGAACTTATTCGTGCATTTGAGTCAAACACTTATAGATTTCTTTCTCAAATCTTACCCAATAATTTTTAATTCATCTGATGAACCTATGGCCCGATTTTTATAGCCCAAAAAATACAAACAAAGTCACATTATCCTATAAAATTGATCTTATAATTGATATGATATATCAAACCTAAGATATACCAGTCAAATTCAATGAACAAGCCAATTTCTACATGCACTTCTTACTAACATTCTCAATTGCCTTCACATAAGTAAACCTATTGAAAACTCCTTGGTCCTTGGGTCACGATCCA
>DF368882.1:960-13102 GCA_000787875.1 Solanum virginianum
CCCCCCACACAAGCCCCTCATAGCTGCCAGCTCCTCCCAACATTCAAGCTTCTCCTTCCTGGTATGTGGAGCATAAACCCCAGTGAAGGACCAGCTAAGAGAATTTTGTGTTCCTTCAAAGCTATAGGTAATAGAATAGTTCCCTTCTTCAACCATGTTACCCCTCCAAACCCTGTTGTCCCACATTAGGAGAATTCCCCCTTTACTACTATCTGCATCTTTGGATCCACATCTCATCCATCTGCTGGGCCAAATAGTTGAAGCCATCTTCTCTACTTTATTCAATTTTGTTTCCTACAAACATACCACATCAGCTTTCCATTTTAGTAGGCTAGTTCTGACTAGATTCCTTGATTCCCCATTGTTGAGCCCCCCGACATTCCATGACACAATTTTGACTTTCATTTAAAAGTCAAATAGAGATTTTACTCCTGACTATTGTTGATTTTCGACTGAACCTATTGGAGAAAAGGTTCGCCTTCTTTGGCAACTTTTATTGTCTCCTTGCTTTTCAGTTCCCAATTTTTAAGTGCCAAAATAAAATTCTCCGTAAGAGTTTTAACTTCATCAAGTCCATTAAGAGAAGACACGTGAGGGTCACATGTTCATTTAATGAAATCAGATTTAAGTCCAACAACCTCTTTTTCTATTGCCTTTGGGCCTTGGCCAAAATTAGGGTTTAGGGATCTCATGCTTCCTATGAGAAGTCTCCATCAAGAAAAACTTTTCAGAAGGACCATCTTTGACCAGCAAATCTCTGTCACAGATCTTTTATGCAGAGGTACGAGAAGAGTCCCTTTCTCCGACGATGACTCTCGCTGGCGATTCGATCCAGAGCTGCAACTTGAAGAGAAAACCCCCATTTTCAATGGCGATCTCCCTCGGAATATTGTGACAGTCACCGTGTACCCTAATTCTCGCCTATTTGAGATGGTTCCTGAGAGTGGTTTCCTCCTTCATTTCGAGCCATCTACCACATCGATCGCCGATGGCTTTGAATATGGTTTGCGACCAGAGATGCAGTGGTAGACCTACAATTTTTGACCCATGTCGAGTCGCTTTTCTCAGACTCCTCTATGGTGGTAGCCTGCGGGTCCCACCAGTTGAGTTTGACTGGGGACTTCTTCCATTCCCAGCTCCCTTCCATAATTTTCTCTGCTTGTTGCATGGAATTGCGCTCAAACAGGAAGAAATTGCTCTACCAAGTACAAACACAGGAAGCTAAGACTTGAAAAATGATAGGGTCTATTCATTTGCAAGAGCAACTACTGTTTTCTACTTTAGTTCTACCATTTTCAGCAATTACTCGTCCCAAGTTATTGCCAAAATTTCAGACTGTCTGCAACATTCAACCAAAAAATCTCACATTTACACAGCAAGCGGACTTGATATGGAAGACGTGGATTACAGAAAAAGAAAAAAAAAAGGGCAAGATTTCATGAAGTTCTATTTCTCTGTCTTCCAAATCAGAGTTTTGCTTGCTTGAGACATGCCAATACTCCCCACTCGCCAAACAATTCTACAACTTTGTTAATCTTATAACTCTGAAGCTTCTTCTAAGATTTATTTCCTATTTTCCATCTCTTAAGCATTCCTGACCGGTGATATGCTGTCCGGCACTGTCACACTGATGTTGTATAAGTCAGGATGGCCACCAATCCTGCCACGATTTTATCTCCCTTACCTGCCCTGCTTTCAATTTTACTAATTTCTGGAATTCATCCCATAGCATTCTAACTTTTTCCATAAGGCAACACCCTGAGAAGAAGCTACTCGCTGTCTGCACCATGGGCTGTACAAACAATACTTAGCTGTGATTACCTTTCTCCAAGGACCTCTTGCTCCTTAGTAAATCTCCAAGCCATTTGCACAACAATCTTCTATTATGTAATTTAGATTCTTAAATCTCAAACCCCTTCATCTTTTGCAACATTCACTTTGGACAACCTCACAAGATTAATTTGCTATTCTCAGCACTTGCTTCCCATATGAAACTTCTTATTTAGTTCAATAGTTTCTGGCATAAGAGATAGTGGCACTAGACATATAGGAATATCCACTTCAGCATTGTTGTTTGGGGTTACACTTTCTTCCAAATATAGGTATTGTTTAAAGAGGATCCTTTCGAACAAAATCAAGACAATGAAAAGAGGTCTTCTTTATTTTTCTTGACATTCTTGGCTCTTCTGTGTCCTTCCTATACTTTAGACAAAGAGATAACGGAAATTGATGGTAAAAGTTGTACATACCCATTATAAAGAAGAAAAGAGAGAAAGAAAGATTACTTCCTTTATAAGATGTGTCATCTCATGTAATAATTATTTTCAATTGGGAAAGACAGCTGAGTGGACGAAAGCATGGATTGCTAATCCGTTGTATGAGCTAATCACACCAAGGGTTTGAATCTTCAAAAGAGCTAGCTTACTTTTAACTTCTTTTTTTTTGTGCTTTGCCATGTCAACTTCTTCATGTCTTTAGTAAGAGATCCAAAGATACACCATGGAGTTATCCCACATGAAATTCATGTATGTGCTAGCTGTTACATGCTTGTTCAATCATTCAGTGGAAATAAATAACTAGTAGTACATTTTTTTTGGACCGCAGAAACAGCTCTAAAACCTAGTTGTGCGATTCTCTGGAGCCTCAGTTCTCTCTGCTTAACATCGCATGATACTAGGATGTTCACAAACATATTTTCACATGTACATGATTTGAGTGGCTCCCCTTACTTGAGAGACAGAGATCCATCCTTTATCCACAGTTTTTCCGATCATCCTACTTAGGCTTACCATTACCATGATATGATATAAAGGAATGGAAAAAGGAGTTACTGTCTCCTCTCAAATCAATTCACATAATATCCCAAGTTCTTTTTGCCTGAACTCATTTATACACAAACACTGATTTGCAATTAAGACACCTATAATATGTCTACTGTACAGATGCACTTCAGATTGAAAAATCAATCTTTAAATGTCTCTTTTTGATCATTCATTTGACTCCTTGGATATTATTTTGTAATACTGCCCAATAAACTGATAGATCCACAATCTTCAATCCTTTTGTGAGAGAAATATTAGAGAAGAATATTATTGAATTATGTCTCTACATTATTACATAGATGCCATATTTATAGACACTATAATACAATCCTTCACAAAGTAGAATACTATTTACTATTTCTATTCCTACTACTATTCCTATTTCGATTCTTCTTCTAAGTAGGATTGAATATACCTATTCCTATTCTAACACTCTCCCTCAAGCTAGTGTATACGAGTCATATGTATCTAGCTTTTCTTTTTTTGTTGAAAGGTCGTCATATGTATCTAGCTTGGTACAAATATAACTAATATGAGGACCAATGAAGGGCTCGGTAAGACACTAAAAGTTGATCACCCGACTTCACAAAATTGTCAGTCAATCTTAACGTGCTTATTCTTCTCATGAATAACTGAATTTGATGCATAATGTCGATAAAACACAGAGTGATAAATTCCTAAACTGCAATATTGAACTTTCCAAAAGCTTGAGAAGACTGTTTTAGATCATAGAGTGACCTACGCAATTGACATACAAGGCTACTAGACTCCCCTGAGCAACAAAACCGGGTGGTTGCTCCATATATACTTCTTTCTTGAGATCATCATGGAGAAAAACATTCTTAATGTCCAACTTTTTTTGGCAAAAGTAAATCTAAAATAGAAAGTGCTCGAAATCTGATATTCCCTCCGTCCAGCTTTACTTGTCCCTTATTGACTTGGCACAGGGATTAAAAAGTAGTAAATGACCGGGGTAATTTACCAAATCACCCTTTGAATATAATAAATGCAATGTCTTGAAAAATGTAATAGGAAAAAGACTATAATTAATGACAAGGATAAGTTAGGAACTACAATAACAACATACTCAGTGGAATCCCACAAGTGGGGTCTGAGGAGGGTAGAATGTAAGCAGACCTTACCACTACCTCATAGAGGTAGAAAGTTTGTTTCCTGGAAACCTTCGTTAGATAAGTTAGGAACTAAATATAAAATTCTCTCTTGATTTCATAAAGTGGACAAGTATCGTTGGACATCCCAAAATAGTATAGTGAACAAGTAAAGATTGGGGGTATAAAATATATGATCATCTCAAAACCGCTCCTAGAAAGCCACTGTAAAATTGGTTGGAACTTGCTCATGCACTGGATTACTAGATTTGATGGCTGAAAATGATCACAAATTGAGAGAATATTATATAAATAGCATCAGAATGATGACACGACCCTACTGGAAAATAGAAATTATATAGGTATATTCCTATTAACAGCACAACCCTATTGGAAAAATGAAATTGCATGGATAGGGTCGGAATGATGGCACAACCCAACACAAATAAAGTAGTCAACAAAAATGGCACGATGCTACGCAAACTGAATATGAAAAAAATAATCGCCTGAATGATATACAATGACCTAATTTTAGCTAACATAATCGTTGGTCAGATACGCGGCATATATGGGTCACAACTGCTCATCGGCAGAGGAAGCTCTTTGATTTTCTACCAAGACTGTAGAAGCTTTAATACCAAGTGAGAAATATTGGAGAAGCATATTATTGAATTGTGTCTCAACATTATTACACAGGAACCATATTTATAAACACTACAATACAATCTTTTACCAAGTAGGATGTTATTTACTATTTTTATTCCTATTCTTCTTCTAAGTAGGATTGTATAGTTATTCCTGTTTTAACACTTTTCTTTTTTAGATCAGTATACGAAGATGATAGTACGAAAAATTTCTAAAGTCCGTTGGGACTTTTTTTATGAAGAAAATCCATTGGGACTTTAATCACAAATAAAGAATGAGCTTTAATAGAAAAGGGCATAAAAGAAGAAGAAATATATATATATATATGTATATATATAGAGAGAGAGAGAGAGACAAACATTTATAAGCATCGCAAACATATAAACAAAGAAATTGCAAAAATTTACGATAAAGTGAAATATTAATTGTTTAGTGTTGTTCCTTCCAAAGAGGCTCATAAGCAAGGCCTTAGAGTCTTGATAACGATAGATAAAATGCTCAACACGTTTGAGCCTTGCTTCAAGGCTTAAGCACGCCTTTGACAACACTCTCTTTGTGTCTAATAATTTTATGGAAAAGGAAGGATACACCAAAGAGCATAAATAGGTCAACTTGCATAGTTTCAAGCTACTAGGCTTATAGTTTGTATGCAAATAAGATATTAAAGATAATAAGTAGAAGATCACATACCTTGCAAACAGAAGAACTACAGTTTAAATTGGAAAAAATTAGAGTCGTGCTAATAACGTGTTAAGAAAACAAGATCACAATAACAATATTAAATATGAAAACAAATATAGAAAATATGAGAACTTTCTTCTTTTTTTTCCAAATGTACCATACATTATGTCTTACGCCCCTATTTATACTTATTACATCGAGGAGGGTTACAAGGTTTCCTTAAACATGGCATTAACCATTGAGATCATAAAGAAGGTGTGAGATATCATAGAGGAAGAGCTACCAAAATAATTGCAGGAATTACATCTTCAGGAGCTATGGACATCCATAAGTATAAAATTTACAACAATAAGTATTTTTTCAACTATTAATAGATTTCTGCAATTTCCTATACTTGCAATGAGAAATTAAACTCTCTCTCTCCCCCCCCCCCCCTTCTCGTGCTCTCTCTCCATTGTTCAGTGTCAGAGATTTTTTTATCTTATTTATCAGGAAAAAATTTCTCATAAAACAAAAATGTTTTGACTACAAGAATGGGTAGCTCAAGTGAGGAGCAGAGATTTTTTTATCTTATTTATCAGGAAAAAATTTCTCATAAAACAAAAATGTTTTGACTACAAGAATGGGTAGCTCAAGTGAGGAGCACCCTCCACCTCCTACTTTGAAGGATAAAGAGTTACGAAGGAAGCAAAGTTAGAAAGGGCAAGTGTTGATTTTTGGGGGACAGTAGTCGAGGAATGGATAGATGTAGGTCATCATGTTTAAGAATAAGAAAAAAAAGCTTTTGGAAAGGTAATAATTGGTAATGTGAAGTTCCTAAACACAAGTAGCATACAAATGTAAGGAATGTACCAAAAATATGATTTTCTGAGAATGGCACGCCATTACCTATGTAAACAGAAACTTCATGGGTGCACCAAAATTTTACTAGGAACAGACTATAAGCTCTCATCTGTACAAAAGTACTTTGCATCTTTCCATGACAGACAAAAGATAAGTTAACATGGTGGAATACAATCCCAGCCTGCATCTGGGGGAACAATTTGGAGAAAGAGAGTAATGGCAGATCTTTGAAGATGAATCCAACTTCATTCAAAAGATAAAGTTTAACTACAATCTTTTGTTTACTTCTGGTGTAAAATGAAGATTGTAAATGAGGCAGAACCAGTTTAGCACTCATGGTGTCCCTTCACGTTTAGAAAACGAATACACTTCTGCATTTTTTTTTTTTTGCTATCCAGTAATGTTCTGTCCAGCACTAACTTAGAAGCGCTGGTTCCTAGTTTATAAAATCTAACACTTTGCAAAGAAGTGGTTTCCACCCATATGAAACTTCCTATTCCTTTGTTTCCAAAATATCACATTAGAGCCAGGAGAGCTTCATCCTATATTCTAATCTTCTTTTCCTTCATCTGAAAGTCCAGATGCATCACCCTTAACAGCTGTCTCCCAGAAAGACTTCAGGTGTATTTCACATCTTATATATGCAATAATAATTCCAATATGTAAACAATTGGGAATCAGTGACCTATCAAAATTCAATAAATTTTTTGCCATAAGAGGTTATTGAAGTCTAGTATATTTGCCAAAATCCAACAAAGCACAAAGATTTGAGGACGAGGTTCGCCATAACTCTCTGTTGTTTATCCAGAAATTTCTGATCTTCAAGAATCTGTTTAGCTCCGTCCTTTTTCAAAGGATAGGCTTCACTCTTAGTGGATCACATATAGTGTTTTGGAAAAGAGTTGTGACCCTGAGCTAGCAGATCTTATTTGTTTACCCTATTAATTTAATGGACATACTAGGCTCTGAGTAACATGCTGACTAATAAACGTCAAGTTAGGCAAAAATATCGTGACCAAAACGCACAAGAGTTTTTCTTACAGTAAATACCCCATACGAACCTTGGAGCGCAATATGTCAGAAAAACACAGGCGAAAAAGTTGCATTGGACCAGAATGCCACCGGTGTTGCTGCTTCTTATATGCCTCGTAAGATTCCGGTAATTCGCAGAGGCACTACAAAAGGAGAACAAGTTTTGTTAAAATCTGTTATTGAACAAAGAAAATAATTAACAATCTGGAAACTTACAAACCTTAACGTCATTCACATAGATAAACTTCCATCCACAAAGGTGAGCACGGACAGCAATATCCATATCCTCCACTGTTGTTCGCTCCAACCAGCCTCCACAATCCTCAAGAGCCTTGATTCTCCATACACCAGCAGTGCCATTGAAGCCAAAGAAGTTAATGAACCATCCATTGACTTGTTGCTCTACTTCAAAATGAAATGCAAGATTTATGTTCTGCAATCGTGTGAGCAAATTCTCGTCCTTGTTCACAAAAACCCACCTTGTTTGGACAAGAGCGACATCATCATGTCCCTTCAAGAATGCAACAAGAAAAAAGTCATAGATGCAATTGGAACAAAAACCGAAGTGGTCCATGGCAGCAAATTAATGCACAATACTGCAATAAAGAGGTGGGACGCTCACTATGACATTAGCACCCACGAGGTAGAAAATAATTTTACACAAGCCCGATTTTCAGCTCAGCATAAAGATAACATGAAATCTTTAATGCACTCAACAAAGGATAAGAGTTAGTAATTTATTCATCACAATCCAGAAAGAAATAATTTGATGATATCAACCAAGCCTGCCCATACCATGCCAATTTTATATATACAAGGACAAAGACTCTAGCCAGCATGAAAATACATCATGGATTCAGCTCCAATTGTTCTTAGTAAATAGAAAAGAGAAAACGAAATGAATCAGAAAACCCTCAAATAGGTAGATCCTAAAAGGAAACTTAGGAAGAGATATTTGACAACCCAAAAGAGAACTTTCGTACAAAAACAGTTAAGTAATTTTGCCTATCATACGAAGCTTTTACATAACTCCCTCTTCGAAATTTCAGGAAAAATCTAGAATTTTCCCTGTTAGTAACATACCTCATTTTTCATTTAAAAAAAAAACATGGCTAAAGTCCAATTGTAACACCAACAATTAGAGACAAGCTGATTGTAACAAGGTTTCAATTCAGACAGCATTCTAGTGCCTACATGAGCCACCCAAATATATCTCGGAAAAGCAATTACCTTGAAGTAGGGAATAGTGTTCTTCAGAAAATCTGGTGTTGGTTGGAAATCTGCATCAAAGATTGCTACAAATTCATAATTTTTTACATAGTCACAACTCATTGCAGATTTGAGATTCCCTGCCTTATAGCCTGTTCGTATAAGACGATGATGATAAATGATGTGCACACCCCTCTGTTGCCACTTTTGTACTTCAGCCTTGATAAGTCCTTGAACACCCAAATCATCTGAGTCGTCTAAAATTTGTACAAGCATTCTGTCCTTGGGCCAATCCTGGAAGCATACTGCTGCAATTGATTGTTGGTATACCTGAGTAATACCACAATGAAGGAATTTATACTTAGTCAAGGAGTAATTCAACAAAAACACCAACTTACGCATTAAGGGGAAATAGGTGGATCATCATAAAAATACACCTAAATTAGGATCACCAATGAAAGCATTACAAAAGTTCAACAGATAATAGGTGCATAGTTTCTGTCAAGAACATAGCTAAGTGACAATTGTGGGTGCCTACCAAGGATTAATCTTAGAAATGATTTGCCCGTGAAGATACGTTCTTAAATCTACATTCAAGTTAAGATGAAAAATACTTGGTTTAATCAACTGCTCACCCTGTATATAAGCCAACTAAATACTGCGTAAAATGTCTCAGGCTTGGACGCTTGGTAACAACATTATTTCAAAATTAATCCTAGTTTCATACTTTTGTGATTATTACTAAGAGTTACCAAGTGAACTATTCAACAAAATTCATATGCATGAGAGATTTTACATGCGAAGCATCACTAGAAACTGCAAATTAGTAAAGATTTAGCTCATCGTTCGAAACATCAGTAAAAACTGCAAACTTAATAAGGACAGCATTCTCATCAATCCTATTTCTACAAGCAAGAGAAACTAGCTCGACACTTGGCTTTGTGAGGGGAAGTCCTACAGGTTCAAATAAACTAAGGAAGGAAGCAACTTCACTTAGCATATCACATTTAGAACTACAAGTAATAGATTTGTGGCAGGGAGAACTGGAAAACATACATCGTCTTACCTCCCTCTCATTGCACATTGGTATCTGTAGCAACACCATGGGATAATCCTCTGCATTCAGATTTTCTACATCCCTCAAGAGCCTTGATTCTCCATACACCAGCAGTGCCATTGAAGCCAAAGAAGTTAATGAACCATCCATTGACTTGTTGCTCTACTTCAAAATGAAATGCAAGATTTATGTTCGGCGTCTGAACTTGATCCAAACGCAACCAAGTACAAGAACCACTCGATCTACCGACTGTATTAGGAACAAAACAATACACATATTGGTCAAGCTCTGCAAAGGTGGCGCCAAATAATTGGCCCTAATGTCTAGCCAATTGGCATAGACGTACTCCACTAAGTCTACCATCTCGGCGGATGCCGATTCCACAGTTGGAGGACTGAAATGCCATCCTCTGAAGTAAGCAACCAGCTCAAACACTAACAATATCACTGAAAGGGTCAAAAACACCTTAATTACACGATAGAATCTAGAATCCGACCGAGATGGTGTCGAATTGGATGTAACGATTCGGCGATTGGCGGTTCGAACAATGGAAATGAATCCACTTGTGATGAATGCAGCAATTTGCTGAAACTTAAGAAGGTAAATCCAGGAGAGTTGGCGAGCACTGCGAGTACGCTCCTTCTCGCCAACGGTCGGGCTGCGGATCTCAACAGTCAAAAAGCTAGAAGAAGAAGGGAATAGGTCTTCACTGTCATTGGCGCTCCGCTGCTTGTTCCACCATTCCTGAAACTCTGGATTAGGCGGCCGAGACATATATATTATAAAGAGATAATATTGCGTAATGGCAATGCGGGTGAAGCAACTGTCGCCGTCGATATTGATACTTGTCAGATCTCGAATTTGTACCGGCGATGGAACATGGAGATTGGAGGGAGTGTGTAGTGAGAGTGCCTACTGCGATCCGGAGGATGGGGAAGAAAAGCCGGAGGTAACGAAGCTCATCTAAGTTCCCTCTGCCATAAAATTTGAAGCAGACCATGTGAGCTATCATTCCAGAATCTGACGCGCCTATTACATACTAGCTTTCACGCTCTTTAGTAGTACTAACCTTTCCTCCCGCACACGTGCGTCCCACTTATATTTTACTAGTTACCAACATTCCGCGCATGAGTTGATATAATGAAATCATATTTAAATCAACTCGAAAAATTATACTCAAAAATCAATTGATTAGTTAAAAGTTAAAATAAATATTTTCTATCTATAACACTATAACAACAAGTGGGATCTAGGAATGGTAGAACGTACGCAGATCTTATCACTACCTCATAGAATTAGAGAGGTTATTTCCTGAGAATTCTCGTCTCAAAAATCCATAAGCAGAATAAACTAGATATGACAAAAAAGAAAGAAATGAAAACAAAAGGAAAGGAAAGGGAACAGAAAGAACGACTAATAACAAAAAATACATGATTGTATGTAACTATAATAAAATTAACACATATATGACAGAACTATCTATAACACTACAAATTAATTTTTATACATATCATGTTAAACTTTAATTGCTTCAATAAATGATATACAAATTGATATTTTCTCATCAATTTTATTTATGATATATTCTTCGGTCAAAATAATTTTCTATTACACCCTAACGTAATTGTTTTATCAAAGTTGATTATTATTGTTATAAAATTTATCACCTCATTCTTTCCATTCTAATATGTCATGTGTATTTGCATTTTCATCTCATACACTTATAATGATATTTATTTAGTTAAGTGTCAGAGTTCAAATCACAAAGGTAGATATGAGATTTTTAATTGCATAATGCGTCTTTTTATGTTGATTGCTTCCTCGGATGACCTTGATCTTTTTTGGATGTGTGTATTATTACAGTAATCTTTAGACTACGAGGGAGATTGACCTCTCTTTCTCTTTTCTTAATCACTTCTCATACATACATATAACAGTGATGGATCTAGGAATTTAATTCAGGGGGTTTGAAATATAAAAGTATAAATGTGCGAATAAACCAACAAAATACAATTTCGAAAAGAAATAGTAATACATAGTCTAATATTATTTTATTAATTTTTTTTTAAAAAATAAAGTGTAATATTAGGTTGGGTTCCCCAAAGTCGAAATTAAATGAAAAGGAATAATTAAGAGAAACTAAAAATTAATGTTTTAAGTGAGATTTGAACCTTTATACATACGAAAATATAAAAAAAATTACCTTATATATACACTTCCACCCCCCTAGGTCCGCCCCTGCATATATACACTCAATTATAAATATCGCTATTATTTTTTAAAAAAAATAGTACAAGTGAAATAGCATACACATACTCAATATGTGACATGTATTTGAATACACAAGTTCAATAGAGAAAAAAATTAGGTAAGTTACATAAATCTCATAGTGAAATATAGAAATTACAATATATCCCCGTCATTTGCATATTTACAAAATCCTTTAAAATGACCATTGTGCGGATACACTGGCCATTTATGCAGATACACTAGTGTCATACATAATTCATAAGTCATGATTCATTGTAATCAATATCTGATGCAGTAAATCAGGCATGTGTTAACTATTTTATTGCAATGAATCATATTATATGATCCATTGTTATACAAACCTGTATAAGTTATGCGAATACACTGACTATTATACGGATACACTGGCACTCATCATATATGATTCATAAGTCATGATTCGTTGTAATCAATATCTGATGCAGTGAATCAGACATGTGTTAAACTATTTTATG
>DF368880.1:3187-19201 GCA_000787875.1 Solanum virginianum
CTATCTTCATTCATGCAAGTTTTTAATAAAATATAAGCAGGGTTTGTGCAATATCTTATGAAAATATTCAATTCAATAAAACAAGTTTATGATGATCATCAACGTATGAAAATACATGTAAATAATATAATTTTCAAGAAAATATTCAAGAAATCATGCATCTAGACTCAAGAACCTTCAATTTACCATCTAGACCACCTATCTCAAGAACCTTCAACTCTCATCTAAGACCATCTACGGGCCACATGGGAGAACAATCTCATGTTTTCGTTTAGCCTTACATACCTGGGGTTTGAAGAATCCTCAAATTTCCTGCAGGAATTGGCCCTGGACTCGAAACCCTCCTCTCTTCTTCTTCTCCTTCTCTCAGAATGTAGTTTAGACCTAAGAAAAATGGGATTATAAAACCATTTCGAACGTATATAGGCTTAAATATTCGTTTTGGGACTTAAGAATATATTAGGAAGGACAAAAATGCACTTCCCGAAGTTAAAAGGCGAAAATTGAATTTTTGGACACTGCTGTGTGTTCATTCGGAGCGATTTTTGCAAAAAATAGTTTCGTCAAAAATTTGGAGAAAATAACCAAGTATGGTTTCGCTTCCCAGGCGCATCACGGCCTGGACGCAGAAACCTCACTGTTTTGGCTCTCTTTGAAAAATATAATTCGCGTTTTTTCGCGTTAAAGTCGAGTCAAGACCATTTTCCAACTCGATTTTTCGCGTTGATCGCAAATCCGGTCTTGAATTTCCCATCGAAACTTTGGAAGACGCTTGTGTGCATGATACATTTTAGGGACATTTTGGTAAATTTTCACGAATTGTTACACTTTGAGAGTCAACCATATTTTTAATATATTTTTTAAATATTTTAAGTTATGATCTATAGTGCTCTTAATTACCGCAATTTCCATTTGAAACATTTGAAAGCAATGCTCATAAATGTAGTTTAAAAAAGAGTTTTTTAAAATTGAATCTTATGCTTTAAAATTAAAAATATGTCCGAAATCTAGGGTATATGCCCTATGGATCTACGACGACTTTTATTTGCGCCCCAAAATACTTTTGATTGGTCCCCCTGAAAATGCCTTTTGAAAACATTATTATAAATTAAATCACAATAGTTAATCATTTAATATGCTAAAACATGTTTGAAATAATAAACACGACACAAATAAATTGAAACAAAAAGTAATTCAATATCTCACATATATATCTTAAAAACTCCAATGGAAGTACACTCATCATCGTCTTCGAATCATCATCTTACAACTATCCAACTGCAGGAATATTTTGAACTACACCATTACCACCTGGTTGATCCACATATATCCAAACCCTATTACAGCAAATATCTGTGATATTTGTAACTTGTTTATAAATAACTACTGGTGTAACAACTTGATTTGAACTAAGAACCTGGTTCACAGCATCTCTTTCATGGGTTCCAACCAACTCAGGCCACACAAATTTTGATCCCCTAGGGAACAAACCAGATCCAGCACAATCATTGCCAGTACACTTACAATCCATACAAGGAGGATAAGTGGCACGACATTCTACTGATGAATAAAATGCCCAGAGAATAAATATAACTAATGATAATTTTTTGAACATTATTTTTTATCTAATTTGTGGGTTGCATGTATATGTGATTGTTGACATTTTATAGTGCAGTTAAAATATATGAAATTGTAAGAGATTGGAGAAAAGCTAGGTAGATAATTCAAATGTATAGTTCTAGTAAATAATATTTAATATATTTACCTAAAATACTACTCCCCCATCCATATTTACTTGTCCTATATGTACTTGACACAGGGATTAAGAATTGAAGTAGTAAATAGTAAATGCCTTGAAAATTCATTAAATTGTCCTTTGAATATAATAAATATAATGTCTTGAAAATGTATTAGAGAAATGACTATAATTAATGATAAGGGTAAATTAGGAACTTAGTGTAAAAATTATCTCTTGATTTCATAAACTGAATAAGTATTGTTGGACATCTCAAAATAGTATAAGGTACAAGTAAAGATGAACGGAGGAAATATGAAGATGGTAGGTGATGGGTATTTAATTTAAACATTTAAGCAATTTTTGATACCTATTTTTAGAAAATTACACAATTTAAGCAATTTTTGACAACTATTTTTAGAAAATTACACAATTACACTCTAGTATTTTCTAATTTTGTAGCAGATTGGTTAAACCATCTATCGGTAACACTTTCTCTCGGTGACAAAAAATTAATTTTTCTCAGTTTATCTAAGCTTTACTTGATTTGATAATTTTTATTTTTAAAAAAATTGTCCCTTTCATTTCAAACTTATTTGGCTTATTTTGATTTGACAAAGAATTTTTAAAAATTAAATTTTATAGTTTAAAATTAAAAATGTATCAAATGTACTAAATATTTTTAATATTCATGTGTGATCACGCCACTATAAAAGTTAAAATTAAAAAATTACTTTAAAAAAAGAAAATTATCATACTTTTAAATAGATTAAAAGAGAAAAGAGTTGGTCCTAATTAAGTTC
Organism: Solanum virginianum; assembly: GCA_000787875.1. Taxonomy (NCBI): domain Eukaryota; kingdom Viridiplantae; phylum Streptophyta; class Magnoliopsida; order Solanales; family Solanaceae; genus Solanum; species Solanum virginianum. The sequence continues at coordinate 5,726 of DF368880.1, forward strand.
ATTCCTAATTAGTATACTTCACATGTAGTAATACCAACTTGCTAACTAACTTTTTAGCACAATTTTAATTTGGTAACCTAAAAATGTTGTAATACCAACTTGCTATAATTAATAAAAGATATACTAATATTTCACATCATCAATTTATATAAGTTAAATCCTTGAACGTTATAAAAAGGCAAAACTAAATCTAAAAAAGGAAGAACTTGTATCGACACTCAACATGAATCTAGAAGGAAAAAAAAGACTGAGACGCAAACTGTGTGTTGTGCTGCATGAGTTGGTGAATCGATCCTCCCCAGATTATAGTTAATTTAGAAATTTGGTAGGTTGAATTTTGCAAATCTTGGGGTTTATGTTTCACGTTTTCTCAGTCAAACGTTTTTCAGAAAATAAATTTCTTAAATAAAAATAAAAATGAAGAGTATGACTTGCCTAATGGAATAAAGGAAACAACTTATTATATTTGAAAATGTTTTCTTGTCAACCAAACATATCCTTAAGGATCGTTGGATCTGCAGAATAAGGTGAGATGTTCAAGATTTAAGTTTGAAATTAAATTTATACCTTCAATCAAACATAATACAAATTTAGTAAAATAATTTGATTCACGGACCAAACGAGACAACAATGATTTTCAGCCGTATCATGTTGCGAAATTCATGAAAAAGTGATGTATATTTCAAATATATTTTTTATGATTAACTCTTTGATGTACCATCACCATTCAACTTCTAAGTGAATTGTTATATTTTTCATGCTACTTAATGTTTATTTTCAAGTGGTATCGACCTAGGTGTGTACATATTTTGATTTTAAATAAAATCCAATAAATAAACATACAAAAAGAATAAAATTGGGTAGCAATATGTGTGTTAGTAGATGACATTCTTCATTAATGGATGTATCTATAAGCATCGTCCCCACTTCTTTCATTTTCTTTAGAAAACGATTGATTAAACTCTAATTAATCATTAGTGGAACTTAAATAGTTGGTGTTTCATTAGTATATATATATAGTTACTAGTTAAGATTAAGTAGGAGGCGTTCAACAAATCTCAAAATTAAAAAAGGTGATAATTTTAACTAGTTAAGGTCAAAGCATATGCTAATTAGGAATTAAGTTAAGCAAGGGTGAAATTATCTTTTTGAAAGATGATTACCATATTTTACTTGATTTGATAATTTATTTATTTTTAATAATCCCTTCCATTTCAACTTATTTGGCTTATTTTGATTTGACAGAGTTTTAAAAAGGAAAAATAATGTAATTAAACAAATATATGATATGTATTGATATTATATAACTATAAAAATTATAATTTATAGTTATAGTTAGGGTTTTGTTGCTATAGTTAAGGTTTTGTTGCTATTTTCTCTCTCCTCTCTTCCTCTCTCTCGTCTCTCGCCTCTCTCTCTTCAATTTCTTATCAAATATACAATTACATATATATATTAGCTACGTATATACAATTATTTTGACAGATATACATAGTCAACTCAACAGATATACATATACAATTCGTCTCTCTCCACTCTCTGCCCCTTCTCGCTCGCCTCTGATCTCCTCTCTCTTTACATATTTACAATTATGTGTATGCTTATGTATATTTTTATTTTAGAATCTATAGTAGCTCTGTATAGATGACTTTCAGATCCTGGGATGGATTGTTGCTGGCTTGGTTTGTATGTTGGATGCTATCGCAATGCTTAGCTAGTAGGGCAGGTACCGTGAGTATTGGGTCGGCTTGCCTGTAGGTGGGATCTAACAAGCGTCATCATGACCTGAAAGGTCGAGTCGTGACATTAATTACGATACCAATCAATTAAATATTTTGATTTTTCAATTATTATAATTATAGTATTATTTTTTGAATAATTTATAAATACATAACATACTCAAAAGAAAAATTAAGCTAAATTCATTAAAACAAAGAAAGTATTATATTAAATATAAATAGAAGGGAAGGGCAAATTGGTCAACTGATTGACCTAAGCTCCTCTATTCACTTTACTTCTATATAAAAAAAAAGGAAAATTTACGGAAATACGCCACTTTTCTTTATATAATTACATGATCTCATTTGTCCCAAAATATTATGAAAATTCCCTTTTTTTTTTCTCTCTCTCATGTTTATTGATACAAATAATATTCATTCCCTAAGCTAATGATCCCTAACTGACATCTATTAGTAGGTGTCAGTCCAGTATTTTCAATCAATTAAACAATTAATATAGTTTGAATTATTTTATTTTTTTGAATTTCACTTCTCCAAATAAGAGGTATGCGAGAAGTTCCCCCTTTTTTTCTTTTCTTCTTCACGAGTCAGTCCTAATTTTTTTCTCTCAAATATTTTTGTCAACGAAGCGTATTAAAAAAAAAGGCATCTACTCACCCAGCTGTAGAAGAAATTAGCAACGCATTACCAAATTTCGACTCTGCTAGCTATCACGAAGGTTCTGAACCAACGGAGGGATCGCATGTTGCCGACGAACAAGTCGATGTGTTGGAAGATGCCCCTGATGACAATGGAGGTAAGAATAATGAACGCTCGATGGAGAAGAAGAAGAAGTCTTCTAAGGTTGAAGCTTCCAAGGCGAAAAAGACGAAGAAGGTTGTTGCATCCACATGCAAAATCCGTCGTGGTGAAGGGTCTTCCAAAAGAAGGAAAAGAGTAGTATTGTTGGTAGTCCGGCCGTCTCTGCTAGAGGTTCAATTTTTATGGCGTTTTCATTTTGTACATTATTGTTGAGTTAATATTTCAACCATCTTTTTTGTATCAAAAAATATGGTGTTCTTTTTCTGTTAAATATTGTTGCAATATTTTACTGTGAAAGAGTAACTTTAGTTTTAGTTTTTTTGTATCATGCAATGCTTTGAGCGGTTGTTATTGTGGCGTAATTCGTTATTGTATCAATACCTATGTGCTGGCACTGCAAAGAGATTATTGCTTGTGCCAGTAACCCATTTTTGTATCAAAAAAGATATATGTATCAACTGTTTGATTTGTGTGAAGATATTAGATGATTACGAATCTTGTATCACTTAGTTTCTGCATTTTTTTTTATCATCAAGCACACATTATCATGCTGTGTTTTTCCTTGAAGAAGATGAAATGATTGTTACATCATGAGTGGTAGTGTCCAATTTTGTATCATAAAACATATATGTATCATTTTGTTCCTTTTTTTGTGAAGAAGCTTGAATGTTTGTATCAGAGTTGTTTGTCTTTTTCTGTATCCATCAATCCATATAACATGCATAATTTATTATGTGATACTGCTAGAGAATCAATTTTTTTGTATCAGTACCATTTAAAGGGTTTTTTAGATGACATAGGAGACCTTTGATACAGAATAACAAGTAGACGTACATTATTATATCAATATCATCATATACTTCTTGTTTCAATGCAGGGTTTTAGCTATGTTATTAAATAGGTCCCAAGTCATTCTTTAAGATTTGGTGTCACGTACAACTGTGACTTTGTAGATGACATAGAAATATCTATTGGAGATGAAGCATTTGAAATATTTCGTAGGACAATTTTTGGCAGATATACTGGAATGCCTATGTGTAATTTTCAGGGACATATTATAAAATGTTTATTGTTGTTGAAGATTGAGCAGACAATTTGGATCAACTTCACATTAGACACGAGAATGGCACCGTTCTTCGATTCACTAGGAGAGATTTTTCAATCATCATCGGATTGAAGTGTACCGGGAGCGTTGAAGAGTTTCAGTACACAGATGAAGAGCTAAGCAGACTGATGCAGACGTACTTTCCTGGCGTCTATGCATCTGTCAATAAAGGTCTATTCATTGATCCTTTTTTGATGGGGGAATGGGAGAGCACTGACGATGCTGTACAAATGGCCATTTTGTACTTTATCCATACCTTTGTATATTCTCAGTTGCCAGAGTCTTTTATACCGGCAAATCACTTTCGCATGGTTGAGGACGATAGCTATGTAAGGTTTCCGTGGGGGCAAACTGCATACGAAAGATTGACCGAAAGCTTCAGATAGGAATTCACAGTAGGTAAACAACTTTATCGTTTATATGGCATGCCATATGCAATTAATGTTTGGATGTAAAAGTGTGCAGAGGAGGTTGATCAAGATGTTACTGTGAGAGAGGAAAGCAAATTCCTTAGGATTTTAAACTGGCGAGTCGTGGGTGAAAGGTCAAGTTTTCGTAACCTCGTGTCGATCATGTTTACTGAAGTACGCATAGCTAAATTTATATATCAATATTTTCCACCAAATTTATATTCTGCCTATTGGAACCAATATCATAATAGTTTATATAACTAAATGATACACTTATAAATATTTCTCAATTATAGCTCTAGTATTGCATTATATAACTCTAGTATTGCTCTAGTATTGTATCAACTAACTATATATAATGGTAATCTTTGTTATCTGCACATTACGATATAAAATAAATAAGTCACATGTATCAATAGCATGTATATGCCCATAATCTAATAGGTTAGTATCAGTATTGTTGCACTTGTACTATCATAAGCATTTTTCTCTCAGCATTTGCAACCTGCAACATTTTTTATATTTTTGTATTGTATGATACACATACAATTTTTTTGTATCAACAAGTTACAAATACACAAGTTAACATGTATCAGTTACCATGTCTATGTCAATCATTTAATTAGTATCAGTATTCCTGTACTTGTAGTAACATAAGATTTTTTGTCTCAACAGTTGTTGCCTGCAATATTTACAGTTATGTATTGTATCATATATATACAAATTTTTTGTATCAGCTTAACCATTACAATGGTGCATTTTTCTTATCCTCACATTATCAGTTAGCATGTCTATGTCAATCACTTAATTAGTATCAGTATTTATGACCTAGCAGCACGATAAGTTATTTTTCTCTGTATGAATGTTTCCTTTTTTTCGCCTCTAGAATGGTTGTTCCAACCTAACTCTTACGAGGGTGGATACATGAACGAGGTGAAGCATTTTTTGAAGAAATATGTAAGTATTAGTTGTTCTTTGTTTGTTTAAACATGATCGTACGAAATAAATAGTTATATTTGTGTAATTCCCTGTTGAAGGTTGCGCAAAAATTCAAGCTCCTTGATCGAATGCTTGTTGCATTGGAGGCTTTGATAAAAAAAAATCACACTGAGACAATCAGTGTTGTAGAAAACAAAGTCCATGCAGCCGAGGAGGTAGTGAACCCTACATGAATTCTTTTGTTATTTTTTTTGCCATTATTTATGACTTTTTTTGGCAAAAAATATTTTTTAGGAGATGGACGATCAAGCGAATTGAACTGGGGCAGCTAATTTTGATCAAGCTGTAATTAACAATTCACTAGATGGCTCAGTCATGCGGCCTAAGCAATCAACTGAAGTAATGGAAGATGTTGTGCACACAACTGGACCCCCAAGGTATATTTTTTTCTTCATATTCATCAAGTTTTTAATTATCTTTTTTTTCACAAAATTTCTGCAGGGGACTCATAATGTCCATGCTGATAAACAAACCTCATTTATATTATCATTCATATTTATTTATAATTTGTATCAAAACCACACAGGGTAAACCACATATTGCAGTAGCAGAACATGGTGTCTGTGCTGATGGAGATATTCACCCAGACAGAACAATCCAAGTAATTCTCATTGAAATTTCAAAAGGGGTGTCAGAACCTGACAATCCCCCGGAGAACGTACGTGGTTTAGATGTTGAAGAATCAACTAAGGTTGACTAAATTATTTTGAATATCTACGATAGCTGAAGTTATTATTTTTTGCATGTTTGCTCATACATATTGTCTTAGTTGACTAGGGGATATTTTTGCCAGTGTTCTTTTTCTTGAAGGAAAACTATTTTTTTACGAAACTGTTACTGATACGTTTTGTTGTACTAATACATTTGTACAAATACGCTTGATTGATACATTTTGATTTATTATGATACAGAAGGGTGCCGCTATTTTTATATACTGACACATATTGCCTTATGTAATACATTAGATCTAATACATAATACGTTAAATATTACTGATACATTATTTAAATAGTATGTATACGCTATTCCACAGCACTGCTACATATTTTATAAAGCTTATATTACTTTTGATATAGTCAACATTTTCAGCACCCACCTTAAATTACTCCTTATGTACCATTTTTTCTCCCGTACAGAATAAGGATGAAATGTCTGGCCTTGTGCCTACAGAACCACCTTTGAATGATGTCAATAAAAACATCGGTGACCTAAAAGGTCAAACTGATGCAACAGAAAATGCATCTTTACGAGGGGCCACCCATGTTGATTGTGTTATGCATGATTCACAGGTATAGTTATTAAGGTGTCCGTTGAAATGATACATATTTTAACTTAATCCTTTATTATTGGTTCGGCTTACTATATGTTACAATATTAATATTTTTTCAAATTCACAAACTATAGGATGTTGCACCAGAGAAACATGCAGCAACGTCAAAACAAGGTCGGGGGAAAGCGTGCCGCTCAGACATGTAATAGAGGAGCAACAGAACAGCAGCATGCCTTCAAAGCATGATACAACGGTAATTTTTGATGCTACCATATTCTATTTTTTAGAAATATTTTGCACAACTAGTTCGCTATTGACGTTGCGTTATGATAATTTTTAGGACTTGACCACCTCAACTACGGTCTCCGAAGGCACTTATAAAGCATTGAAAACGTTCAATAAAATATTTGGCGATCCTGCAACACCAACACCTTTCAATATAGGAAATCTAGACAAAAACACATAAAAATCTTGGTGGATTCGAGATAGTCAACTTCCGACAACTCTTCCAACTAAGCAGATTGTGGCATAGGGTCCAATTAAGGCAGATGCAGGGCGGACGAAAAAGCCCTCGAAATGGAAGCAATCCCCATTCGTAAATGAATTTGGGTCTACTGATAAGGAAAAAGGGAAGATGGCATACACATTTCGACAAAAACATCCATTTGATGGTTTTGGGATTTGTTGTAATCCTCATTTGGATTTACTCACTGATTTTGGAATTTGGATTGATAAAGGTCTTCTGAGGGTCCATGCGCAAAAGTAAGGACTTGGCCCCTGCTATATGTTGCGATATTCGAGTTTACAATTTGATTTTTCTGCTTTTTTAATTTTTTCTCCCCCACCCATCTGACAGCATTTTTTTTCATAGGAAACCACAGGATCAACATTACTACCAAAGAAGTGCTCCCCTTCCTTATGAATACTTCAACTTTGTTTTTGCAACTCCTAGGAATAAGAACTGGTTCTACGTAATGTCGCAAAAGAATTCTCCCTGGACTGATAGGGTGTGTGTCTTTAAAATTGTACTTTTATTCTTAAGTATACATGACTGATATCAAATTGTATTAGCTGATACAAATCATGTAGTAGGAATATGTGTCACAGTATCTTTTTTACTTGTATTAGAATTTTGATACGTCAACATTGTCTGATGCATAATATGCAGTTTACCATTATTATGGCAACACTGCCTCATACCCCTCTTTTTTACTAATTACACTTTTTTTTATTTTTTTTAAATAGATTATTATAATTTTTTACATTTTGGAACCTTTTTTTTTACCAGTTCATAGATGTGATATGTTATTACCTTCGGAAGAAGTCGAAGTTGCAGTACAGCAACCACTATTGATACACAATAGTACACTGTCACTTCAAAGATTATATCAATGTTGCGTACACTCGGTACTACTCAATGTCGAAGCAAAATCTTTGCACGCAAGAAGACATGGTGCGAGGGGCTTTTGTAGCTGGCCGAGAGACGTCGTTGATTGGTATTATAAATGGTCACTCCATCCATGCTGCAACGCCATGATATCTGGTTGACGAGGTCTACATTCCTGTGAACTGCATCGCGAAATATCACTGGGTCTTGCAGTGGTTGTTCTCAAGGAAAGGTTGATATGCGTTTATGATTCATGCTTGGGGTCAAGGAGGAAAAATGCATGCAACGAGGTCAAAAAACTGGCAATCATATTGCATACTTATCTAGAGAACAGTGAATTTTTTTAGAAGATTGAGTGGACAAATTGGAGTTCACTGGATGGGCACAAGGACAAAAAAACTGGTTTTCTTCTTGGTCAACAGCATGCTTTTCGTGTTGAGTTTGTTCAAGGAATTTCACAACAAAAAAGCGATAGCCTATTAGTATTTCTACTTTAATTTTTTTAACATATTGGCAGTCTACTACTATAGTTTAATATGTTTCTTTAATTTTTTCGCAACGACTATGGTGTTTTTGTATCTGCTTTTGCCAAATACCTCAGTGATGGAATTCCACTTCAAGCAATTTATATTAATGTCGATTACCTGAGAAGGAGGTATGCAGCATTATTATGGAAATATAGAAATGAAAAGGCTAAAGATGGATACCAAAGTGAAAATAATGATCCACTGAGGTTGTATCACACACCTCCTAATAAAGAGAAAGTTGTTGATGTAGATTAGTAGTATACTTTTGCCTTTTTGGGTATATTAAACAGATTTTTTGAGTTACAGTACCTCCGAACAGTTGTGGTTGTCTTTACTATGCCATAATGTAAATATTCTGGTTTATTTATAACGCTTTTGTGGGTTGTAATTTGCTGGTACGGACGCTTTTCTGATGAAAGCAGTACCTATTATATTTTATAAATTTTTAAGTACCAAGTAACTTTTTCAGAAGCACAAGTCTGATACATATTTTTTTTTGCATTTTAATATACTCACTTATACGTTAGAGACAGGTACAAGTCTAAATTCACAGTATTAAAATTGTATCACATATTCACGTGCTCAAATTTTCAGCAGAGGTCAATTTACCGAATAGTTGCATCACACGTTAAATAGTAAGCGCAATGCACATATCAACTGTTGGCTTCATAGGTTTATTGATAGGGCTAATTACACATTCAATTATAATAAACTTCTTGTATCAACACAAGTGCGATACACTTTTTCCATACTGACTGATACAAATAATTATACATATAAACATGATACATATAAATATATTTTGAAATCGTCATAGAATGAATGATACGTTTTTTATATTCACAAGGCCGACTTTATATTTCCAAATTTATTAACACTTGATAGATTACAACTAAATTACTCCATACACATTTCTATTATGACAAACAACTAAAACACATAACATTTTTTTCCTTCAGGCTTCAAATCCAGAATAATTAACCATGCAATTGTATCATGTGTCTACTACACATCAAAAATGATAACAAAATATTAATATGTACTTTTATCCCTTTGAACATGTATCATTCTCTATTAATGCAACACAAATATCAAGTCTTCTATTGTTATCCACAGTAACTCCAAAAATATTTACTAAACGTTTGGAAGGAGTGTGCATGTCCTTCTATTGTGTCCTTCATGGCCACATTGTCCACAACGAGTAGCGGTTACCCTTGTATTTTCCCCAGGATTCTTCTTTATAGCCTTCCTTGGTTGGCCAGGTAACCTCTTGTACTTTTGGTGGCAGCACAATTTCTTCTAAAACATGTTTTGGAGCAGTCCAATCCTCTCGGCCCGACATTGACACCATAGCTAATTCATATGTATTCGACAATGCTTTTGGCTTGTAGTAATCTAAACAATAGGAATGCAAATTCGTTACATTTTTTGTCTTCAGGGCAGCAATTGCATGGGAGTATGATATTTCATCAATCTGGAACCACCCACAACTGCATATTTTTCTTTCAATACAAACAATATATTTTTTCCCGGCATCATAAACTGAGAATATATACTTTGAACATGGAATTACCTGCAAAGAATAAGCATTCTAGATTATCTCAATAAATTATAAATAACATTTCTGTTGTGTACCAATATGGTAACTAATACGTACCCACATTCTTGAACATTTTATAGAATTGTCCACAAGTATATCTTCGAATTTTTTACCCAATGAATTTTTAGTATATGATGTCTTCTCTCTATTTTTGCAGTTTCATGATGCAAATAGAATTCTCGCTTCCTCCAAAAAGTCTATTATGGGTAATTGTCTTGCCTCCACAAGACACTCATTGATACATTCGGCTATATTAGATGTCATCATTGTTCCTCTACTCACAGTGGCATGTACCCTTGACCATTTCTCATAGCCAACGTTTTCAAGATATTCCTTCACCCTATGATCAATTTTGTCTACTTTACCCATTATCCAGTAAAAATCTTCTTTCATGTAAGACTTGGCCATTGAATAGTATATGTTACTTAACATTTCCTTGCTCCTCCTGAAATTAGTACAAACGTTTTTCCAAATATGCCACATACATGCATAATGGGGGACAATAGGGAAGATTAATGCTACGCTCTTCATTATGCTCTCATTGCGATCTGATACGAAATATTGATTTTTCCTAACTCCAGCTGCCTCTCTAAATTTTTCAAAAAACCACGTCCATGAAGCATCATTTTCGATATCAACTACTCCATACATTATTGGTAATATGTTACCTTCAATTTTTGACAGTGTTTAAAAGAGATAATAAATTAATTATGTATCAACATGAACATATAATCATAAGTTTGTTTATTAATAGTGAGATAGAATTTCATAAATCATACCTTGACTATCAAGTGTCGATGCCGACAAAAATGTCCCTTTATAACCGTTGCTTAGATGTGCACTATCCACAATCACTACAGGTCTACAAAATTGGAACCCTCTCATCAATGGCCTTAAATCAAAAAAACATACATGAATTCATTTTCATTCGACTTTTTAAGTCGTATAAAGAAATTTGGATACACCTTATTCAACATATGTATATATTTTGGCATCAATCTGTATTCGTCTACCAATTTCCCCCTTAACATCTCTAATGCACGCTCCTTCGCATGCCAGGCTTTTTGATACGTAATGTTAACTCCATATGCAGACTTAACATCAACAACAATATCCTTTAGGGTGTGATTTTTTTTATGGTTTGCTAACCTTGGAGTAACGACTCCACTAACAAATGAAAGTGTCGTTTCAACGTTGTTCAACATTCTTTCTCTCATCGGGCAAGTATGTATATCGTTGAAATGTCCTATTATAAACACTTCGGTGTTCTTCTTCCGTGATGCTTTAAAACACCAACCACATTGTTCTGAAAAGCATGATAACACATAGCTGCTTATAATTCATACAAAATTCAAGTCCACAAGACTTGCCAAGCATGCTCACAGCAATATAGTGCACAGAATGTTGATACATACTACTCATACTGTGCATGCCTGATACAATCATTCATTAAACCAGACAAAAAATATTCACTGCTGATACCCAAATAAACACATACTTTGGATGAAACCAAATCAACAGGCTGTCATATACATTTCGCGATACATATTCACACATCTGCTCAAACAATCACTGTTGATATCAATAAAATAATAAACGATGCATGTATCATACAATCATATAGCTCATCTAATGACAACATCTAACTGATACATGGAACCAACCAAAGCTATTAATTTCACAAAAATTGTGCATGGGTGATACAATCATACATGAAACCATAATGCACTGCTGATACCAATATATCTGGCACTTTTGCATATATATGCTTTAATTCCATGATACATATTCACACATCTGGTCATCATGCACTGCTGATACCATCTAAAAATATATACTTTGCATGTATCATACAATCACACAGATCATCCAATCACAATATCTAACTAATACAAGGGAACCAAAATATATACTTTACATGATACAGTCAGACACATAATCCAACAACAAAATGCATGATACAATTAAATTTGTATCAACACTTCCATAACACACCTTCTGTTGTCTGATCGTTTGACCCTGAAATTAAATCCCTTTTCAATCTTGTATTTGCCCATAATCCACACCAATGTTGTTTTGTCCTCATACCTTTGTTCTTCCCCAAAATATGATATTTTGCAACACCCCCAAAATATCAATCTCCTTCTCTTGAGTCTCAGCACCTCCAACTGAGCCATATATTCTGTCGAATGATTGCGAATCTAACAAATTCAAATCCATTGTATCTACACATAATGGATACGTTCTAAACCCTGGTTCCTTTTCTTGATTTCAATATACAATTGCACGCTTATATCACTACAAATTGTTATGGGAGAAGAGTTTTCTTCCGCAATGTATCGTGTCAACATTTTTTTCCTACTGTCGTCTATCCTCAATTCTGCTGCAATGGCAGCTTTAAAGTTAACAAAAGAAACATTGTCACCTATAACAATGTCATCACTGAAGTAAGACTTGTACTCACCATCATTTTCCCAAACACCAGAATGTCGAAGCAAGATTGAGATATTCATTTGTTACCCAACTTGATGGAATAGCTACACCTCCTCCCCTGCTCTTAACAAATTTTTTTTGAACCAAAAACTTTGAAATGTTCATTATATCATACTTGCATGCATAAAAGGAGTTTTAAAAGGAGTTTTGAAACAATCGAGGAAACTTTTAATCAAAATGAAGTATTTTTGTACTAACCTGCACGTTTCCCATATTTTCCGCCAACAGCATTAAATGCAGTTATTTGCAGCAAAATGTATTGCGCTCTGTTTTTCTGTATCGTCAAAGCTCCAAATTGAAGAATTTTTGGTAATTAGATAAAAGGTTGGCATTACTAGTAATTTCTGGTCAAAAGTATGGAATTTCTATAAATTGCCCTAAAAAATAGAGTAATTCTATATAGTAGAAATATATTGGTCAATTTTAAAATGAATAATTTTAAAATATATTTTAAAAGATAATTAAAAATTTTCACTTATTTCTAATAAAAAATTTATAATTTTCAGAATTTAATTTGGCTTGTTGACTAATTATCCATAGAGGGAGCATTATTAAGAATACAAACATTTTAGGAGTCATCGGCGTACCTCTTCTGCTAATCACAAAATAATAATAATAATAATAATAATCATAACAATAAGAAGAAGAACAACAACAATAATAATAATAATATACTATTTATTTTCTCAATTCATTTTTTTTTTTTGTCTGTTATACTAAAATTAATTATTCATTTTTTATTTGTTTAGTTTAGAAAAAGTGAAAATAATTTATTACTTGATTTCTAATTTTCTCTTGTTGTTAATTATAGTTATCTGCTAATGAATTAAATAATATTTAGGAAAAAACACATAATTAGGCAAACATATGATATGCATTTTCATTATACAATTATAGTTTGAAAAAATTATAATTTATAGCTATAGTTAAGGTTTGTTGCTGTAGTTAGGATTTTGTTGTTATTTTCACTCCCGCCTCTCTCCACTCTCTGTCCTCTCTCGCTCGCCTCTCTCCTCCCTCTCTCAATCTTACTCGCCAGATATATAAATACATATGTATATTAGTTATACATATATAATTATTTGACAAATATACCCATGCAATTTGACAAATATACATATACAATTCGTCTCTCTCCTCCCCTC
>DF368878.1:3004-19037 GCA_000787875.1 Solanum virginianum
TAGTGGCCAAGATCACCACACTTCACCTAGGGAAATCTTTGCAGGTCTTATCAACAAGGCAACAATCGAGGCATAAATGGTTCTGCCTCACTCAAATCCCCAGCAACTCATCTTGTCGTACATTGCAAAAAGAGGTTATTTTATTTTCCAGTTGTGCCCAGAACGCCATTTATTTTTAGTTGCACCCGGAGCGCTATGTTATTTACTGTTGCCAAGAGGGCTTTGCATATTTCATTGCCGATCCAGGGCATTGCATATTTTATTTGTGATCCAAGGCATTGCATATTTCATTGCCGATCCAGGGCATTGCGTACTTCATTACCGAAAGGCTCATCTATCATGCATCGCGGTGAGTCATATATCATGCATCGCGGAGACTCATTGTGAGGATATTTATTTTTCAGTTGCTGAAAGGCTCATCTATTATGTATCGCGGTGAGTCATATATCATGCATCGCGGAGACTCATTGTGAGGATATTTATTTTTCAGTTGCTGAAAGGCTCATCTATTATGTATCGCGGTGAGTCATATATCATGCATCGTGGAGACTCATTGTTAGGATATTTATTTTCTAGTTGCCGAAAGGCTCATCTATCATGCATCGCGGTGAGTCATATATCATGCATCGTGGAGACTCATTGTTAGGATATTTATTTTCTAGTTGCCGAAAGGCTCATCTATCATGCATCGCGATGAGTCATATATCATGCATTGCAGAGACTCATTGTGAGGATATTTATTTTCCAGTTGCCGAAAGGCTCATCTATCATGCATCATGGTGAGTCATATATCATGCATCGCAGAGACTCATTGTGAGGATATTTACTTTTTCAGTCGCCGAAAGGCTTATCTATCATGCATAACGGTGAGTCATATATCATGCATCGCGGTGAGTCATATATCATGCATCGCGGAGAGTCATTATCATGCATTGCAGAGAGTCATTGAAAGGATTGCATATTTGTTGCCTCCAGAAAGCTATTTTGTTTCCAGTTGCCGATCCAAGGCCACTATATATTCACTGCCTCCAGAAGGCTATTTTATTTCCAGTTGCCGATCCAGGGCCATTGCATATTCACTGCCTCCAGAATGCTATTTTATTTCCAGTTGCCGATCCAGGGCCATTGCATATTCATTGCCTCCAGAAGGTTATTTTATTTCCAATTGCCGATCCAGGGCCATTGCATATTCACTGCCTTCAGAATGCTATTTTATTTCTAGTTGCCAATCCAGAGCCATTTCATATTCACTGCCTCCAGAAAACTATTTTATTTCCAGTTGCCGATCCAGGGCCTTTATATATTCACTGCCTCCAGAAGGCTATTTTATTTCCAGTTGCACCCATAACGCTATTTTTATTTTGCCAGTTGCTCCAAGAGAGCCGTGCCAGATGCCAGTTGCGCCCAGAGCGCTATTTTATTTTTTTAGATTGCTCGCAGAGAGCCGTACCAGATGCCAGTTGCGCCCAGAGCGCTATTTTATTTTGGCAGTCGCTCCCAGAGAGCTATGCCAGATGTCAGTTACGCCCAGAGCGCCATTTTATTTCGCCAATCGCTCCCAAAAAGCCTTGCCAGATGGCAGTTGCATCTATAGCGCTATTTTATTTTTACCAGACTGCTCCTAGAGAGCCATGCTAGATGCCAGTTGCGCCCAGAGCGTTATTTCTATTTTTCCCAATTGCTCCTAGAGAGCCATGCTAATTACAAGTTATTATTTTTGGAGAGTCACTCGCCTTCAACGTGACAAATTATTTACTTTTGGATAGTCACTTACCTTCAACGTGACAAGTATTGGAGAAGCCATTTTATTTACCGCTTGCACCCAGAGCGCCATTTTATTTACCAGCTGGCCCCAGAGCACCATTTTATTATTTGTCGCCCCGAGCGGGCCATTTTATTTTCCAGCTGCCCCCAGAACGCCATATTGTCTTAGTATTTCGAGAGCATCCGAGAGGATGAATTCTTAAAAATAAACCACAGGTGTGGACGTCATCAAGTAGGATGCAACATAACGTGGAACTTTTTCTTAGCAGCGAACTAGGACATAGTCTGAAAAAGGGGCGTCAAACCTTTCAGACACGAGCTAAAAAGCGACTACCACCACAATCCAACCACACCCCTGTCAGAAGGCATGTGGGAACTTCTGTAAGTCTGCAACTTTTCAGTTTCATATCCAAGTGATCTCAATTCTCACTGGAGGCATTCTTCCAATTCGAGTGATAATGTACCAAGAGTTTGAAAATTATGTCTGTGTAAGTTCTTAATTATGGATGTGAAGCGCGCCACATTTATGGTTAAGAGGTTGTAAGCCTCTTTTTCATAATTCGATTTGTTGTCACTCTTCCTAACCAGAGGTAATCTCAGAATAAAAGATTTCCCCTTCAATCGATAGAGTCGAACTACAAGTAGCCTGATTCTTAAGTCCGAGGATATGTAGGCAGGCTCAATTTTAAAAACTCGGCTGCATTCCAATACTAACCCTCCAAATCTCATTCCCGAGCTTCCTAATTTCTCTGTAATTTGCTATTGGGATAGCTTTTGAGCTCTTTCAAAATTGTGCGTAAAATCAAGCATTTTTGAACTACAAGTGGCCTGAATTCTCATGTAACCTAAGATATGTAGGAAATCCAGAACCAGGGTCCGGCCATAATTTCCCAAAGCCTGCACCAAAAGTTTTTCAAAAGATGTGGTCGGGGTCGGCTAAAAATTGAATTTGTCAAGTTTCTTTGTTCATGATCTCTTTCATTGATCATATTCAAAGAAAGGGAAAGTTGTTGACATCCAATTTTTACCCTCCATAGTATAAATTAATCATCGATTCTTTCATCGATCATATCCAAAAGAAAGGGACAGTTGTGACACCGAATTGTTTCCCTCCATGTTACAAATTACCCCAGTTCATTTAATTTTAATGATTTTGAAATATTTGTCTATTTTATTAAAAAATAATTATGTGCGCGTGGGGGCCATGCGTCCCTAATTCTCTTATCTCATTCACCCACGTGCCCCCTATCCCCTTTATTTCTTTCTCCTTCGCGTGGCCCCAAACCCTTTCCCTTTCCCTTCTTCTTCTTCTTCAAAGCAAAGAAGAAAACAAGAAAAACCATAGAAAACCAGAGAGCAAAACCAATGCCAGCAAACCAAAACCAAAACCAGAACAAAATCATACCTCAACGACCCCAATCCCTCTGTCTTTTACAACCAAAAGGGTTCTTTATTTCGCAATTAACGAATATAAGTTGGAGACAAAATGATTTCCAAGATTCGAAATTTAAATTTCAAATTGAAAAAGAGGCTGATCCGACTCCCTGCCCTGCAATTTCCCCATTTCAAACCTTAATTGTCTCCTATAAATTTTTCCTTCTTCGTCATTTCAAGGGGACGGTAGAGGCAGTGAGCTACGGCGATGGATTTCTGAATTCGAAAACACCAGCAAAGCTTACTCAATTCCTTGTAGCCATTTTTGATTTCCAGAAACTCGTTCGATCTTAACTTCTTGAATCAAAGATTCTGGATCGAGAAGGCTATAGATAGAACTTTTCAGTGGTGGAGAAGCCCGTCAAGTGCGTCGTCCTAGTATGCTGCTCATCAAAAGGTAACGACCTCGCCTCACTCTTCTCATCTCTTTTAAGTCTCATACATTGTAGTCGAAATGTGAATCTTGTAGCAATACCAAATTTTTCATGTTTACGTTTGTTTGTTTGGCTGGTACTCCCTGTTCTGCTTTTGATTTTCAGTCTTGTTAAGCCTAATACTTGTACTGGTTGAGGGTGTTGTTGTTATCATTTTGTTCACTACTAAGAGTCGAAACTAATATCAAAAAAGATTTTACTTTCTCAAATACTCTAAATCCTTCATCAGTTTCTCAGTACACTAATTGTTACTGTTCATTTAAAATATAATCTTATGCTGCTATGATTATACTACATTGATGATGGGTCTAGTTGGTATAAGAAAATCTTGTTTTGGTTTAAAGCTAGTCCCTTATGTTTCAAGCATTTTAGCTTCAACTATTGTTCTAGTTTTGTTCATCCATCATTTGTTTCGTCTTTAAGATGTTGGTTTAGCTGTGAACTTCTTCTTTAATGTCTTCCATTAAAATATTTAGTCGAACATGCATCCTGTCCAGTTTCTAGCTTGCTATACATGATTGTTTCAAGTTTGGTCGTTTGCTTCGTTCGATGCAATGTTCTTCCTCCTTCGTCCAAATTTAATTCATCTCCATTTAACATGTCTAAATAGATATAAATTCGTCATAATCAAGGTCCCTGTATATGTTATGATAAATTTCTGTCTATAATCAAAGTTTACAAGTTTCTACGAGCTCTTTATTTTGATCTCTAAAGTAAGAACTCATCTGTTATGTTTTAACAAGCACTGGGAATGCTTTTATTCTGATGACTGTTCCTTCTCAGCATATTTAAGGAGCATGCTTATGTGCACACTGGAAAGTACCATATTTTGTTTGAGTTGCATCATTGTTTCGACTAATCTTGAAGCTCTGTTTCTTTATTTACTTTGGCTATTGTCAGTCTATTGTTTAATTTGCAAGACTATTACATATTTGAGTTATTTTTCATTCGACAGGTACTTAAGGATTGATCTGTGTTGAGTAAAAGGACTGGACATTCAAAGGAAATTATGTTGCGCTTACCAGATACCGAGTCGAGAGAGCAAGTGATTAATTACACATCTGGCCCCTTCTTTCCAAAAGTTTATTTTTCCCTTATCTCTCTTTCAAATTCAGTCAATATTCTCAAATTGAGTCAAATTTTTCTAAAGTTAGTCAAATTGTCTAATCGTCGGTCGACCGCATGTTAGCGATCATTTTGAGTGATTAAGTTTTTCTCAAAGTGAAAATTGAACCCTTACCCATTTTCTCTAAAATTTTGAGACTTTTTTGTTAGGTTTTAAAATTTAATTGATTTTCTAATTACTCTTAAAATTAGGTGGCGACTCTCTTTTCGTTCAATTTTCGGGAATTTGATTCATGCTTAAATCAATTGAGCATCAAATCTCATTTTCGAGAAAGAGTCGGTCATTTTTCGGGTTAACAACTATAAGATTAAAAGATATTGTAGTATTTAATGTAATATTAATTTAAAACAACAATATTTTTTTAAAATTTTTCTTAAATTTCAATTAGGTCATGAAAAAATGAAATAAAAGGACAAAAATGAGAAGCCAAATTCCAAAACAACTTGAAAGAATTCAAACAGAAAAGGGGGACGGAAATTCCGATACTTTTCCCGCTTTGGAGTTTGGAGTCCTTGTCGTGTACTGCCGTGGAGGCCCCCCACCCCACCCCCTTTTTTTTTTATGAAAAAACAATCCCCATTTCTCTGTACTACTAATCACTCTCAAAATTTCTCTGTTTTCCAGCTCCAGGTATGTCTCATCCTTATATCTCACTTATGTTTTTTCTCTTGTTATGGCCAGTAACGAAGGAAACATTTTCGTCAAGGTTGTTTAGAATAATATGGGTAGTGATTTTTGTAGAAAGTATTCAAACAATTAATATATATCAAAATATCTATATTTAACCTGTAAATTCGAAAAAAATTTTGACGAATAGGCTTTATCATGTCACCCTCGTGTGAATGTAGCTCCGCCCTTGGTTATGACAGACTAGTATTGAGGTCTTGTTACTCTCCAAATCGATATGCTTTAGTTGCCAAATTGCAGGTGAATTGGGGTACGAAAACAACGAAAATACATATATAACCTCTTAAGGTAGAAAATTCAGGCATGGATTGCTCTTGGGATTTAGATCCATCCTTGTTCTATGATAGATCCATAATTGGGTTTGGGCATGTGAAATAGATGCCAAGAGGTTGGGTATAATTGGTACGAGTAGAAGTAGAGGTAAGCGAAAAGTACAGGAGAGAGATAATTAAATAGGCATGACACAATTGATAGATCCTCCCTCAAGTAAAATATCTCAAAATCAATACGAAAGGAATTGCATTACAACAACAATATACCCAGTGAAATTCCACAATTGGGGTTTGGGAGGGTAGAATGTATGCAGACGTTAAGCATAAACTAGATATGGAAAAAAAAGAATGAAAGCAATTACAGTAATGAAAGAAAATAATGGAAAAAGGAACAGTTATAACCACAAATAGTAAAGCATCCAGGGGAAACAACATGTTTCATATCAATTCATTCTGATATGAATAGCTTCCTTGTCAAAGTTTAATATAGGAGTTTTATGATCACAGCCTGCTACCATTTGTTTCCAACTTATATCACGCTTTTTCCATTGTTCTAAAATGTTTGGCACCTTTATATTTTTAAAAATTTTAATATCCTCCAAGTATTCAAATCCATAACTTAAACTCCGATGCAATGTTTTTGTTTCCTTTTCCAAGCTGTTGTTCAATGTATATTTTTCCCAACTATCACTAATATTTTTCAGTTTTCCTGGAACCACTGTATAGTACTTAACTCGAGATGAGTATTCTAAACTTTTTGCTCTGCATATAAATTAGCATTTCCTTGTGAACTGTTCATCTATTAATTGCAACTATACTACATCTTTGTTTTTTTTTCAAATTATTCCCACTGGAATCATGATAAACTTAATCATGGCTTGGGGAAATTTCTCATTGTTATGTGCATTGAGGTTTTGTGATGTGTGGTTGGTTCCTCATCGAGTGAACGGTTGGACTACTTTTGATGGGGTATGCTAATACAATTGCTATCGGAAACAACCTTTCTATCTTGTAGGGTTAAGGTCTATGTACACACTACCCTCCTCAGACTGCACTTGTGGGATTAGATTGGGTATGTTGTTGTATGTTAATACAGTTGAGTTCATACATTTTTGATCATTGTTCTACCCAATCTAATATGGAACATGGACTATATGTTTCCAATGAAGTTTATACTTCACTAGAAGTAACTGAATTTTACCTGAAGTGAACACAGTATGGTCAAAATAAGTTTGTTATTCTGCCAAGTGCTGTAAGTCAAAACTTAGT
Source organism: Solanum virginianum (assembly GCA_000787875.1). Lineage (NCBI taxonomy): Eukaryota > Viridiplantae > Streptophyta > Magnoliopsida > Solanales > Solanaceae > Solanum > Solanum virginianum. Next base: position 9,991 of record DF368878.1, read on the forward strand.
TCATACTGTTTATACAGTACTTGATTTTGGGATTCTCTCATTTAACATGCTTCTAGAGAATAAGGATCTTTTTTTACATTCTATATTTTTGTTGTTTGCCAATTGAAGCATTTAATGTCAGAACCAAGGATATATGTTCATAAGCAATCCAAAGATGACCTTAGATAGAAAGGAATCGAGGTCGCGTATTAGAGTAGCAGGCTAATAGGCTAGTAGGATTAGTCCAATCGTTATATCCTGTGGTGTCAGTATTCTTCTTATGTGAGTTAATTTTATTGTATTTACTTTCTAGCATTGCTTTTGTTATTAGTCGTTCTTCCTTGTTTCTCTCTTCCTTCTCCTTTTACGTATCTAGTTTATTCTACTTATGGGTTTTTGTGAAGAGGGTTCCCCGTAAACAGCCTCTCTACCTCTATGAGGTAGTGGTAAGGTCTGCGCACATTTTACCCTCCCCAGAGCCAACTTGTGGGATTCCACTGGGTATGTTGTTGTTGAAGCAATCCAAATATGGCACTTTCTGTGAAAGCTTGGCTTAATTTACAGAAACTGTTGATGTTGGTGCCTTCACAATGGGTATCCCTGATTTAAAAAAGAATAATAGGATTTTAGTAACTCCTTTATTATGAACTTCATATCTTGTCACATTCTGGATTAGTAGAACGCTTTGATGTGTTGTTCAAGACTGCAAACAACTGTATAACGAGCCATGGTAGAGTTGTAATTCTTGTATCACTCGTCTTATTAGTATAATTAGAGCACATGAAAAAGCAAAAATTCACTTAAATGCAGGTGTTAAAACAATTGTCAAGAAAATGAAGAATGTGACTGAGCAAGATGAAGTATATTATTCTGCCCAGAAGGGTCCCTATCAACTGAATGAAGATATCTGTCCAGCTTCCCCTCCAATGCAGCTTTCTGAAGATACTGCTGCATTTCAGCATGGTTCCAATCTGCTTACTCCAAAACAGAAACTTGTTCGTAATGAAGCTGCGGATCAGGCTCTTCTTTCTAATTCATCTGCAAGCTCTTGCTGTAGTTCCTCTGATATATCGGCCAAGGAGGGTGCTGATTCTTCATTATTATCACCAGAATATGATTCAGTTTCTTACAGCTCATCTCCTGATGGGCACCAAAAGTCGGTCTTTAGTGGGGTGGAAACAACCTTGCAAGAAGATTATTTGGAGATGGGGACTGAACTGCTAAGCAAGGACGAAAATGCCTATGGTATCAAGCATGAATATTTGGATTGTACATCAAAGCTTAGAGAAGAGAGGGAGTATGAAATGGTGCTGAATAGTATGATGGATCAGGAACATAATCTCACTGTTTCTGACCAAAAAATCCAGTTCTCAGAAGAAGAGATACAGGGATTGAAATATGAACTTGAGAGAAATGATGCAGTTGCGAAACTTGTAGTTTTCCTGAAAGTGCAGCTTGATTCAGCAAGAAGTGAGGTAACTATGCAAAAGGACGCTCTTGAAATGGACAAAAGAACGATCCAGGAACTGCAAAAGCAAGTAGCTCTGCTAGAAAGTCAGATATCAAACTCTGATAACAAGATTGAGACATGGGAAAGTGAGTTAGAAATGAGTAGAGATAAGCTTGAGGCATCGGAGGAAGAAGTTGCCAGGTTAAAGCATGATTGTTCAAAAGTGATCACTGAGAACACTTGCTATTTGGTTGATCAGCTTGAATTAACTCAGGAAGAGTTAATCTTGCTAAAGGGGAAGCTTGATTCTGAGGAAAGACGCGCCTCAGAACTACATGAGAACATTATGAGGTACAAAGCTGACATATCAGATCGCGACCAAGAGATCAGGAGAATCAGTGCTGTACAAGAGGAGGCCCAGCAAAACTTGTGCATGCAGCAAAAAGAGTTCCAGTCTCAAATGACCAGTTTGTCAGAAAAAAAGGCCCTGCTAGAGGCGAGGACCGAACAGTTGGAGATGCAAAACCGATCATTAGAACGTAAGACTAGTCAATGTGAAGCTCAGAAGATTGAAATGAAAACTTTGCATGAGGTACAAGAAATCAAATGGAAGGCTGAAAGTGAGTGCTTGAAAATGGAGATAAATAAGAAACGTGAAGAAGTTCAAGCTTTGAATAAAGTCCTTGACAAGCTTAAACTGGCCTATGACACAGTAGTGACAGAGAAAGACGAGGTTCATGCTAAGGTACAGACACTTGGTGCAGAAATGTTGTCTCGGGACATCGAAATTGAAGAAATGGAGGATCATCTGAAGCAGCTGAATGCAGGATCTGAAAGTGCTCAGAAATCAATGGAAGAATTAAGACTAAAAGTGGAGGAGTTACAGAATGAAGTGGAGAGACGAACATCGGTAATCTCAGAAATAGCAGAGGAGAAAAGGGAGGCTATACGGCAACTGTGTTTCTCACTGGAGCATTACAGAAATGGGTATCAAGAACTCGTCCAGGATTGCATGCAGCGTAGAAGACATGCAATTGTAGCTACCTAGTTCTTCATTATTTCTTTTGCAAACGCTACCTTTATGTGCTTCAGAAGTTTTGGACTCTGTCGTTTTTATTATCTGGGATACTTTTAGTAAATGTGGATCTATTCGAATATTCATGTCAGTACTCACTACCAGGGGCAGAAGTCTAGAACAAGTTGAAGTTTCTAAAATGCACACATACAAATGCCTCGCCCAGTTTGCTTTCAATAGGCTGTTGGTGGTGACAACTGGTTATGTATGAGAATCTGCTCAAATACATCTTTTGGCGTCATTCTTCAAATTTTGAAATTTGATATCCAACTATTTTCATGAGGTAGTTGCGTATATTTTACCCTCTTCAAACTCTACTTGTGGAATTTCACTGGATATATTATTCTATTTATTATTTAACACAAAGTCTCAATAATTAGTTCAACCTACCCCTTTAAAAATCAACAGACACGTTTAGACCAAAAGGGCAGCAAATGTTATCTGGAACTCTACCAACTAAATTACTAATTATTGCTAAAAATAAATAATGACTTTGTGCTAGGGTTTTGACTTTAGACTATCTTCTTAGAAACTGTTTCAAGGGTTGACTAATTCCTTTTACTCAATTTCATTTAACTTCTCATTTTCAAAGTCAACACGCTTGAATAATTTCTTTTTCCTAAGAAAAATAAAAATGAACAAGTCCAAGTCCAAATAATAAGTATCCTTGATTCTAAATACCCAAAAAAAATTTTAAAAAAAATACTAGTATCCACTATCTCTGTTCCATATTAGTTTGATCATTTTTCTAAAAATAATAATTGTCTCGTATTAATTGTCCATTTTATTAAATTAAAAAAAAGCATTAATTATTTCTTTTTCTATTATCCTTACAATTAATTCTTAGTGTTCACATTTATTTGTAAAATTCGCAAAGAGTTTTTTAAGGGGGTGAATTAATAAAATTATCTTTTTATTTATGATTTCTTAAATATGCATGTAAAAAGGAAAATGATCAACTACTATGGGAGTAGCTCGTTAAATTATACTCTCTTTGTCCATCTTTACCTATTTATCTTTGACTCACCACACCTTTTATATATAATAAATAAGAATAATTATACTATATCATCCCTATTGATTATAAGTCATTTAAATATTAAAAAATGAGAGTGGTATTTAATAGTAAGGGTAAAATAGATACAACATTCTAAATTATTTCTTAATTTTTTAAACTGGTCAAATATTGTTGGACGTCCTAAAATAATATATTAAACAAGTAAAGATAGTCGGAGAAAGTATAAGCAAAAAACATTAAGAGCTCTGTAATCAATAAGTTTTTTTAGACATTTGAATATATAATGACTTATTTTATTTGAGCATCATGACACATAATAAAATTTTCATATTAAATACCCTTGACACATATTTTGAAATTGTTTTGCGTATGTTCACAAGTTCTCAATTATCTAGATAAATTAATCATATAAATATACTTCTATTTTTATTCTTTCACATCAATATCAGTTGAAACATACATGAGGTTTTAGATTTATTATGATAAATGTGTATAATTAAAAATATTATCATAAATCTTAATAATTAACTTATCTACTCGATGAACACTTTTAAACATACACTCGCAAAAGTTTTTTAAAATTCTAAACTGAAAATATCCAATAAAAATAATTTCTTATATTTTCAAGGAATTAATCAGAATAAAGTGTTTAAATAAAATTTATTGCTAATTTTAAAAAATTATTGATGTGTTCTACCATTTATATTTTTAATAATTAATTCTGAATCTTTTATCATATCCTCATTAGAAATTATAATCACACAATATTATGACTGCCCATTTTTTATTTTTCATTTTAAAATCAAATTATATTACATAAATTAAAATTCACGAGTAGTTACTTCATTAAATGAGTGGGAGAATGAATTTAATTGGCCCTTCATTATTTTAATTATATGTAGCAAAAGTTATCCACTGAAATAAATGAAAATGTATTGTTGGGGGTTGGAGATTTGCATATGAATTCAATTGTGCAGTCAAGTCAAGAAATTAATCGTAATTTCCAAGCTAAAATATGTGGACCAAAAATGATTGGTCCACATAGAAGAAGAAATTTATAATTATAAACAAAGAAAGGGATTGTTGAAAAAAAAAGACAAAATTATTTATGCCAGGTGTCTGCAAAACATTATTTTATTTAATTTTACATAGTAACTAAATAATTAAGAGAGTTTTAAAAACTGTTTCCCTTATGACTTAAGGTCCAACATTTCTTAATTATGGTTAAAACTTAATTTCGTTTTTTACACCATATTCTAATTGATCAAAAAACTATACTATGAACCTTTAATGTGTCATATTTGAAACTCAAAATTTACTTTGGTTTATAGATGACTTATCAATGATTAAATTATTTAAATTAATGAGAACTTGTATGTTCGACCTAATATATGTATCACCGGTAGAGTTAGAATTTGTACTAAGGAAATTCAAAATTAAAAAAAAAGTAAACACATGAAGAAGCAAAAGCAAGTTCAATATCTACCCTATATACATAAAAAAATAATTTAAATCACATATAAATAATGTATTTTTTCATTGAGAATGTGTGTGTTTTTAAACCAGCTTAACTCTATCAAACTTCACCGATAACAAGTATATATAAAACGTCGTTTAAGTTACTTTTTACTTTAAAAAATGATTCCCACATCATTAAATTCATTTTTCATTACAATTTAAGAATGAAATCGTTTACGACTATATTATTCACACATATATGAAGTTGAGGATTAAATGTTTGTTGGTACCTACTCCTACAAATTAAGTAGAAAAAAAAAAAGAAGAAGACAAATTCATCAAAATGACATGAGAAAAGAGCTTCATGATAAGCAAGGGTGATATTATTGATGGAAAAGGAAGAAGAGTGGATCATTTTGGGAATTTGTGGACTAACTTTGGAGGACATGACTACTCGAACTTCATCAAAACAAACCAAAATGTCAACGTTAAATCATTGTCTTGTTTCTTCTCCCTTTATTTGCCGTTTCATACTCATGACGAGATAATTTATTTATGTATTAATCTATATATAAGTAATTGATAGCTAATTAGAAAAAAAATTATTCACCTCTAAAATTTATACAATATTTTATATGTTATTTAGAGATTCACATAACTAACCTTTCTCTCTCTCTCTCTATATATATATCCACATAGCTAATAGCCACATCATTAATATTTGTATTATTGATACGTTCATGGCACATCCCGGGAGGGTACCCTAGACGTGACTGACACTCGGAGATTATTGCTAGTCCCCAAGCGGATCACCTAGTCTCATTGCCTTCGTTCAGTCAATTCAATGGCGGAAGAAAATAGTATAATGATAATAATACTAATCTATCTGTGGGCTCAAGCTATCAACTCAATCTATCATAGATGAAATAAGATATTAAAAGAGAGTCTCAATGTAAAGAAAGAAGAGGGAACCCCGCCCCCTTCCCCCCCGAGATCAACCATCAACATCTACGTCTATGAAGCCTCTACACTATTGTCTGAGACAACACCATGACAGGCCATGACTATCAAAAATCAAGTAAAAGACTATCAAGCTAAGAAAAAAAATAAACATCCTCTGAATGCAGGGGAGGACTCACCACTATCTGGAATCCGAAAAGTTCTGAACCTCAATGATTGGGCTGCTGAAGTCCTCTGTCTATAGAATCTGCATCCTATGAGCCTGTAGTGATACAATGAAGAGATGTCGTTACCACATTCATCTAGTACCTTGCCGGGGTAAAGGACGAGTCTATCAGGGGCAAGACCATCCTTTCAAAGTAAGAATAATTATTCATTGAACTCTTTCAACTCTATTTTCAGCCATTACAGTCATCAGTACCCTCACCTTAGGACTCAGACTCAGTCACGCATCACATTCAGACAATCAAGGCTCTAGACATCCCCCTAAGTTCATTTTTCAAGTCTTATAGATAGGATTTATAAGGGTCAAATTATAATCTCATAATAATACATGTATACAGTAAACTCTAAACAACCTTCTAGTGAGCAACCGAGACAACCAACAACTGATGATCATCAATTTAGGATATGAAATATAATTTAAAGATAACATTCAAGAAATAAAGCTAATATTCAAGAAATACAGATAATATTCAAGAAATTTTCAAGAAATCACTATGCAAGATTCTAAAGTATTAATTTGCATCCTAACTTTACATTGGGGCACATGGAAGAACAATTTCATGCTTTTGGGTAGCCTTTACATACCTGTGATGAAGAATCTTCAAGTTTTCCACAAGGAGTTGGAGCTTCAAAGAAAACCCTCCCCCTTTTGTTCTTCTCTTTTCTCAGAACTTATGTAGAAGACTTAGAAAAATTATGGGTTTGAAACCCTTATTGTACGGAATACTCTTTAAAATATGTTTTGAGGGTATTAAAATATATTGGGAAGGACAAAATTATCCTTCTCGAATTAAAAGAAAAAAATTCTGGGACATAGGTGCGCATCACGGAGGGGGCGTGCACCACTGTTTTTTGTAAATTTTTCTGAAAATCCATTTCCCATCGAAAATCAACAACAAAATCATAAGTGCAATTTCGTGCCCCTGGCGCATCATGGAGGAGATGCGAATTTGCCACTATTTTTGTATATTATGTGCATTTTCGTAATTCAACCCAGTTTATTTTAAATCGGGTCGAGACTATTATCTGACTTAATTTTTTACGCTGATAAAAAATTTGATCTCGAATTTTCCATCAGAGCTTTGAAAGACGCATTGTGTGCATGATGCATTTTAAGGGTGTTTTGGTATTTTAAAATGAGGTGTTACATCATCTCCCCTTGGAATCATTCATCCTCGAATGATGAGTAAAGGTCGGACGAAAAAATGAATAACCCCAGAATTCATCTCATACCTCACTCGAAAACACTTGGACTCTTATTATCTATCATCTATCTATCTCTATCTTAGACTCGGGAACAAAATAAAGCAAGACATCATCTTAATGAAAAGAAACATTCAAAAATGTTAAGAATAAAAATATCATCATCATCAATTGGCACGAATAGGTGCGGGTATTTGAGTTTCATCGCTTTCTCAATAAATTGATTCCTCCATAAGACTTTAACGGAGGCTATCTCTTTATTCCTCAGCTTACGAACTTGTCGGTCAAGGATCTGGACTGGAATTTCCTCATATGATAAGCTACCCTTCATATGTGTATTCTCCACAGGGATTGCTTAGGCTGGATCCCCCAAACACTTCTTCAGCATGGATACGTGAAACACCAGGTGAACTCCATCTAGCTCGGAAGACAAGTCTAGCTCGTAAACAACCTTCCAAATGCTTCTTATGATCTGGTACTACTCAATGTAATAGGGACTCAGCTTCTCCTTCTTACCAAATCTCATGATACCCTTCATGGGTGACACCTTCAAGTATACCCAATTGTCTACCTCAAACTCCAAGTCTCTTCTTCTCACATCTGTATATGACTTCTGGTGACTCTGGGCTGTCTTCAACCTTTCCCTGATATTTTCACATTCTCCATAGACTGGTGTACAAGGTCAGGCCCAATCAACTCAGCTTCACCCACCTCGAACCAGCTAATCGGTGACCTACATCTCCTCCCGTATAATGCCTCATACGAGGCTATCTAAATGCTGGCATGATAGCTATTATTGTATGCGAACTCGATCAATGGTAGATGATCATTCTAATTTCCCTTGAAGTCAATAACACATGCTCTCAATATATCCTTAAAAGTCTGAATAGCACGCTCTGCTTGCCCATCTATCTGAGGCTGAAAAGTGGTGCTCAAGTTTACATTCGTACCCAATTCCTTTTGGAAAGATCTCCAAAATTGAGAGGTGAATTAAGCTCCTTTGTTCGAGATGATGGACAAGGGAACCTCATGCAACCTCACAATCTCATAAATGTAAAGTTGGCATACTCCTCAGCCGTATAAGTTGTCTTAACCGCCAAAAAGTAGGCTGATTTAGTCATCCTGTCAACAATCACCCATATCGAATCATGCTGTTTTCTGGATCTTGGTAAGCCGGTAATAAAATTCATGTTGATCACCTCCCACTTACATTCCAAAATTTCAAAGTTCTAAGTCAATCCACACGACTTCTGATGTTGAACCTTGACCTGTTGGCAATTGGGACTCTTAGAAACAAATTCGGCAATGTCTTTCTTCATCCTATTCCACCAATAGACTTCCCTCAAGTCATGGTACATCTTGGTGGAGCCAGGGTGGATGGAATATCTCATGCTATGAGCCTCGGCCATGATTCTGTCTCGAACACCATCAACATCGGGTACACACAATCTCCCTTGATATCTCAATACCCTATCTCCCCCTTTGGAGAAAACCATTACCTTTTGCTTTTGAATCGCTTCTTTCAATTGGAGTAAAACAGGGTCTTGGTCTTGATTTTCTTTCATCTCTGACACTAAGGATAAAGCAGAACCATTCTGGACATTGACACCGCCTTCGTTGTTCTCCTCAATTTGCACTCCCAATCGAGCCAATCTATGCACCTCCTTGGCTAATTCTCT